>BGZK01001761.1:0-110109 GCA_005406025.1 Eumeta japonica
AGTAATTAAATTGTGTTATGTTCAAAATATTAAATTTAAACTTGAGAATAGGGAGAACTGTTTGAACATTTCCTTCAAAATCAAAGAGTGAAAGGTTTTATTCTTATTTACGTACTGAGTGGGTAATTTAAGTACTATTTTTGTCACTTGAATTAAACTTAAATGTGAGGAATTATTTGTTACTAATTTTTTAGTTTTAAGTTTTTGTCTGTGTAGAAGTCCAAGAAGACATTATCTAAGTTATCGTCATAATAATCAGGTTCACGCAGCTCTTGTACCCGTCTTGTCCCTAATGAAATAGAAAATTTGAATTCTAATTCAACTTTATTTTAGGTATAGCAATTACAAAAATTCGGTGTGTACCCATAATTTTGGTTTGACTATATTAGTAAAACTAATCAATTTAGCATGTAGCATTTTAACATAGCATAGTAACGAAACGAATCAAATGTAATTTTAAAACGAATTCAACGTTTTGCTTCTTTGAATTCACTATGCTGCTCGCGAAATAAATTTGATGCTCCAAACAAGGTTATTGTTTTTTACATCATAGCCGCTCTAAAAACAATGGCATACCTGTGCTCTGAGAAAATGGAGCATTTGATAATTCTATTTGGGTAGTTAAGTATGGATGTGTTCAAGAGTTTTATCAACACATTTTACTGATTGAAGAATAACAAGGGTACTGTACAACGCACGAAACTTTGCCGCTCTGAATTACTTGCAACTGATATAATGCGTAGGTTTAACATTCCCCGACCCTTCCTTCTTCTGCCCCGCGTGCCAATTTTACGTCATTGCGACGCTTCCGTGACTAACTTCACAGCGGCGGAGTTTCATACGTTGTACCGAAATATATTGATATAGGATGGTTACCATTTTATCGACGAGGGACTTAGCTATGTGGAAAGCGTTCGTTCCGACGTACGCAACACCGATATTGGGGGCCATCGTTGACTCGACGCCGATCGTCACCGGTTCTCCCTTTTCCAGAGATTTGAAAAAACCTGGCATTTTCTCAGTCTGAACTCCCTATAAACAGAAAAAAAAAAGCTGAAGTTCTATGTGAATTCTATTAAAACGAATCTATTATTCTACAGATAATCATACATTAATGTTCTGTGTATTTTTGGAATAACATGATATTCCAGTAAGAATCGTGCTTATGAGACATTTGTTTTAAAAAAAAATATCGATAAATATGTGCGTTTGCACCAACGTCTACATAAAATGTATTGGTAGCTAGTGAAGATATTTTTCCGCTTAGTAATCTGTTAAATTACTTTTGATATTACAAAAAATCAATATAGTTTAGTTTAATACATTTCATAAACGTTTACGCTAATGAATTGGATTTTCAAATATCCATTTTTTTTTAATTTGTTCTTTTTGCTTATGTTTTATTTTATTACGTTTTTTGTATAGATAGACTGATATTTCTACACCCCTAACAAGTGTGCTTACGATAGAGAACAAATTTTTATTATTTAGATCAGCTGTTCAAGATTTGGCTCCACACAGTCGAATCTGCAGGCAAAATTATCATTTCAAAATGACACACACGGAAAATTTCAAGGCCATTTTCTCCTTTAAAAAGAGGGCACTTCGGTACACGTCTTAATGGATAATGTTGTGTGAATGTACGTGGCCACTAACATAGACGAGGCAATCGGGCTTCATGCTCTTGACGACGGTGGCGATGCCGGCGATGAGGCCGCCGCTGCCGACCGGCACTATCACGGCGTCGACCAGCGGCACCTGCTCTAGGATCTCCAGAGCCACGGTCCCGAAGCCGGCTATCATGTTTGGATTGTCGCGACTTCAAATGCAAGAATAGTTAGTAGGTACTTATACCATTATTATTTTTTTCATTACTCTCTAATGTTGCACAAAAATAGGAAATCGATATACATTAAAAGTGTAAATTATTATACGTGATTTTTTTTCGGTCGTCTCATAGAACAACAATTACAATATTGAGTTGAACGAGAATTAAATGGAGAAATCTGAAAAAAAAGTGAATAAGATTTAATTACAGTTACAGCAACTGAGAACCACTAGAATTATTGAAATGTTTTAAATTTGACATGTTAAAATAAATTCACCGAGATATTGTTCCTAATTATTCTTCACATAATCTATTAATAAATTGGGTATGCGCTAGAATTGGTGAACTTGTTTTTGAGACATTAGTGTGTATCAAAAGCATGCGTGTGCGTGTGAATCACCATGTGAAGCGATCACTCGATCAGACACTGACCCATTGATAAACGTCAGTTTCTTCTCGACGGCCAAATCGTAAGCGCGGCCCCTCGCCTCCAACAGCGTCATGCCGTGTAAGACGACCTTCGCGCCTAGTTTCCGACACTGCTCCTGCTTCATAATCGGCACGGTCTCCGGCATGACCATCGTCACCGGTATCTTGAGTTTGGCGGCGTGATAGCACAGAGATAACGCGTGGTTGCCGATGGACGCCGACACCACACCTCTCTTTTTGTTGTCTTGGGCCAATTTTACCAGAAGGTTGAGCGCGCCCCTTTCCTTAAAACTGCAGTTTTAAAATGTCACTAACTGCTTAACATGACAGTGAAAGAATCTGAACCTTGTTTTACACATACACACCTTCCCGTTTTGTGTAAAAATTCGTTTTTGTAAAATAAATTCATACAAAAATCTTTTTGGAAATGAGATGGCTGAAAAGAAAACAAAAATGATTACAGTTATTAATGATTTTATCATGATAATAGCTAATTCTTTTATGGCTTCTAAGCTGTTGATGAGTTTTCTAGTCTTCACTTTTTTAAGCTTTTTCGTCTCTACTAAAGAATGCCATTTTTTTTCAGTAAGTACATGAAATTATCATTGAAGCTATAGATCTTATTTTTGAAGTTTTGCTCGGAATCAGTACAAATTTTTTGTTAGAGGGTTAAACGTTTTCCATCGATGTATTTTCTAAACTTGGCTGAAATTAGTTTGTTAACTTAAAAAAGTATTTGGAATAAAAAATAAAATTAGGATATCTATAATTGTTAGGTGCTGTAACTTTTCGAGTGCGACCTTATATTTCAATATTTTTACTTGATTGCGCGACTCAAAGAGGGTAATGTGTTTACCAGCTTATATATGTCTGTATGTATGTGGTAGTCTAAAAATAAAACTCGTGGGCCGATTTTGATTATTCTTATTCTTAGTTAATCGATCTGTCTCAATTTTGTGAGTATCACTAAAAATGTTTTTAGTTATACCCACAAGATTTGAACTATGATAAGGTATTGTATAGTGACAGCAATCAAAATTCAAAATGATGTCAACTAGATACCATCGTGAAAAAGGAAAAAATGAAAGTCGACGATCTAGTCGAATAATTGAATAAGTCTTGACAATCATCTTTAGGTTTCTTCAATATTTTTTCATTTTACGTGATTATTTAGAATCTATAACTATCCATTTAGAATCTAGAAAACATTCTCACTCAAATTTTCAAAAGTTATAATAAGCTGGATAAAACGCTGGATAAAAAATTATAATAGTTTAATAGGTCTTATTAACATGAAAAATAATTGTTATGAAATCAGAATGACGTCCGTAACATACAAAATGGCGGTAGATACGAAAAAAAATTTAATATCATATTGAGTGACATATATTGAGTTGGTCTTTCAAAAACAAGATGATGTTTTATAAATGATTTTACAGAAATATTTTCAATTTAGAAATAACACAACATGAATTTACTATTTATAACTATTAATTAATATTAATAAATAGATTAAAGAAATTGATCACGACTATCACAACAAGAGACGACATCGACATAGTTAATGTCGAGAAATAAATCTTAGTTTAATGTTAAAGCATAACTAAAAAGAAGTGAATAGAAATTATAAAAAAAAAATCCCGATTGGGAAAAAGTGAATAGAAAGATGAAACCAAGACGATGTAAAAAAACTATCCAATTAAATATGACAAATATTTGCTCTAGATTACTTGCTACGACTCTTTCTGTATACATGTGTGCCACCGACTATAAATATTTGTCATATTTAATTGGATGATTTTATACCTACTGTAAATAAATACATTTTGTATATATTTACAGTAGGTACAACGCATAAAACTCTGCCACTCTGAATTGCCTCGAATGATGCGATGCGCAGATTTAGCGTTCCCATAACCCTTGTTTCTTCTTTCCCGCGTTTCTATTTTACGCCATTGCAACGCTTTCGTGATTAACTTCACATCGGCAGAGTTTCGTGCGTTATACAGGACTTTAACATTTTTTAAACGCTCTTTGCTTTGTTCGTGGGTCTTTAACACTCTGCTTCGGGTGCAGGTGCGGGTATGAGCCTATGGTTCGAACCTGGGCTTCATCTCGGTAGGGACACTGTCCTCTCGGGTTTTGATATGACGACTTCCAGTCCGCCATTGGGTGTTCTGCGGGCGCCGACAGGCATGCGCGGTTGATGTGTGATGTGCGCGTCGTCGGGCGCCTTTTCGGGGTTGAGTCGATCGGTGGAGAGGAGGGTGCGGTCGATCACGCTGTGCTTGGCTGTGTGTGTGTGTGACGACAATCGGCTATCCATGTAGCAGGAGTTTGGATATCTGTCCGTAGTAGTATTGATGACACGACGACGATACAGACGTCTTCACCCACAAGCTTTTCTTCTGTCAATTTCAGTTTGATCTTCTCTTCTTATTCAGGATTCAATTGTATTCGTGAGTCGCTTCGTGATGGTTTCCGTCGCAGGTGCAGACGCCGAACCATCTACGAGCGCGCGCATCATTGCGCATGCGCATACCGGCAGGTGGAGAAGGGCATCCGGCATGAGGAGCGGTAATCGACGATTGGGGCGGGAGCAGAACCGGCTGCGCACGTCACCTGCCGCTCAGCTGCGGCTAGCATCACGCGCAGCGGTGCGCTCCATACGGCTCAAGCCGCGCACGCTGCCGACCACCGTCCGTCGGACGTCAATGGACTGCCGACCGCAGGTCAAGGCAGCACGCATCGGTGATCCGCTACGCGCAGATCTAACCGAGCACGCCGCCGACCGTTGATCAGTCGAGCGCGGAAGGCGGCCGTACCAGTGCGTTTCGTAAGCACGTTCGTGGCGGCCGCGGTGCCGTGTCGCCTGTATTTTAATAATTAAAGATGCGGCGACATCGGCTTTGGCACTATGTTTGTATGGGGATCTCAAAATTGAGGATATTTGCCGTACGTAAGTCAGTCCGGTGCACGGTGCGCGTGTTCGGTAGCACTCACGCGCGCAGGGCGGTCTGCGGGTGTCAAGCTCGACCTCGACGGTATTACTAGTTGCCAAAGGTATTCGCGAGATCGAAGGCACTCGCGGGAGCTGAGGTTATCCGGAGCCTCGGAGCCACACGTCCGTCCGCTATGAGTATCTACCATCGTATTTGCTTAAAAACCCCCTTGTCGTGTGTATCATGAGTATATGCCATAACGAGTCCTTTTATTTGATACGTTATGTAATGCACTTCATAAAAGTTTTTTTCTTGTAATTTGTCCTCAAATATAACTCTCAAAAACCGGCCCTATAAAATCTTTAAAGTCGGAGAAAATATGGTGTGACAGACCCACAGACCGGAATGATTCTATAAGGGATCTTTTATCAGGTATATGGACGTTTAATAACATTACATGCTTTTTATTTCATTTTTGTAATGAAGCATGTTCTTCGTTTCGGACGTAACACAGAAAAATAAAACATTATGAATTACACGAATTCTAATAAGAGAAAAGAAAAACCCTGGAAGATATAGGATATGGAAAAAAAAAAAGTTAAAACATGTACACAATCTAAAACTTACAGAACAAGGAGTTCTCTTTATGGTTTCTTTAATTCTGGCCTTTGCGTGTATAACGTCATCTATTGAAATCGACTGAGGTGTATCCGGATCGTCCAAAGTATCATCTAGAACGCACTGCAACAGTTAAATGTTCGGAAATAATCAATTATATGAACCACAGCCTCTGATACAACACGACGGATTTGCTTTCAATCAAAAAAAAAATTGTTATTCTGTGAAGTTTTAAACATGAGGTTCAAAAACGACAATTTTCGTGGATTATAAGCGTTGAGAATGAAAAACAATAGGGGTGATTTCAACAGGAATTATTGAATTTTAACTTATGGATCATGTGGAACCGGAGGTAAGTTATGGTTGTAAGATAAAACATTAATTAAAATCATATTAATGTACTTACAGACTGAGCCATTGTTCCGTATACAGTTTTTATTATATTATCTCATCTGGAACAATTTTATTATTAAAAAAAAACTTGAATTTTGTTATGATCTGTAACAACAATTTTGATGTTTTTAGAACGGAGTGAATCTACAATAAGCCTTTCTGTCAAAAATTATTTTGACAAATAATTTAATTTTGTGACGTATTGCTCTTGAAGCTTCAAGTTCATGTAATTGGTTTTTATAAATACAACCTTTCATATGTATTTTACGTATGAATTGTAAAAATTTTCATTTTAAGAATTAGAGTTCATTTTCTGCGTAAATTAAGAAAGGAATTTGTATCACAGTGGCAAAATATTTATCTCTTTTCTTACAAAATATGTAAGTACCAATTCAGTTTGATATAAATAATTTCATTTTAATTAAAGTACAAATAAGTACAGATGCGGTGTAATTAAGCATTATAAAAAAAAAACTGAACAAGTAAAATCAGATTTATTTTATTGGCATTATTAGTAAAACTTTCTAGATTATACTGTAGTTTTTATTTATTTATTTTTTTATTACAAACTCACGCATATTTCGGAGACGGATAACCAGAGAGTACAGATTTCTACATCGTAGGATCATGACTTACCAACTGAAAAAAAATCTCCCCTCCCCAAAGTATAAAACAAACTGAACTAAAATAGTAATGATTTGGTACTTTTTATAACACATAATAAAATACATATGAGTGACATGAAAATAAACATTTCTTGGCCACTTTTAGTCACAAAGTGATGAACGATTTTTAAGGATTTTTGAAAACATTTTTAGAAACGGGTAACAAAATGGAAAGCCGTACCAGAATCCTAACGGAGGCCGGAACCTGCTGTGAATGGGATTGGAGTCGAAATCGAGTGTAGGGTCGGAGTGAATTCTTTTTGAATGTCGTAAACTGCATTTCGATCGGTTAATCCGTTTAAAAGTTAAGAGGTTTACATACTAACATATACACACACACACACACACACACACACAAATATCCACGCGCACGCACACGCAGACGCACGTACGTACACACGTACGCAGACGCCATGCACACGCTCACGCTCAGCATGCAGCATCACTCGGAAAATGGTCTAACTAGATTCACAGGACCCTAAAACGTTAAAAATCTGATGAAAATTCGATTTTCGTAAATCGGGGTGAAAAGTAAAATTTTATGAAAATTTTCAATTTCATAGCCGAAAGTTAAAAATAATATGGCAAGTATTCCGAATTTAATATATACTTACCGTTGGAAATGAATTCTATTAATTGCGCCGCACTTCTTCGTATAAATCTTACAACAGGTAGGTATGTACATTTTACGTCATAACAATAACACAATGATCTCTATAAGCCGTGGCCTCTTATTAGTCTTATTAGGGTTAATTCAATTTAGATCACAGATTAATATATTACTAATTTAGATGCTACCTTTATTACAGCATATCGATGTATCGAGGAAATACTAACACATACTAAATAATAGGAAACAAACCGCATGAGACAGAATTGGAACTATTCGGGATCGTGGTAATGAATGTTTTAATATACTTATAGAAATGTCTTTTAAAAGAATATCGACGATGCACATACTAAAAAAATAATACCTCATTTCAATTGCATATCTTTTAATCAACCACCATACTTTTATCAATACGAGACGAGACATAGCCGAGAAAGGAAAAAAAAACACAACGGCATATTTATACTTTTAAAATAGAAAAATGGCTATTGTCTAAACGTTCGCGGTGCTATTTCCGCATGCATACGGGGTTGCGAGCGAGGCAAGGCCCGCGTTTGCTGCTCTTGTCCTGTATGTTCTCAGTGAAGGTGTATTCCTTGTAGTGCCTCTTTATGGTGTCTACAAGTTTATTTGTGTGGTCCCAGCCCTTCGTCTCGCAGAGCACTTTCATCTATAATAACAAAATCGCTATAATAAATCAATACAATTACATATTCGATGTATCATTATGAATCAATGGTTATTCATAGGTACAGTCTATGAAGAAAATATACAATATATGATGATATTATTATTTTTCTACCTATTTGTCTGCTTCTAAGTAAAAAAAGAATACGAATTCTTTTTGCCCACAACCATTAGAAAATAAGTTTTCATACAAAAAATACCCCCCTTGTATAAAGTCCCATGAACGAAATTCTAGATCCGCGTAGGGTTTAAATTGATATTTTAAAATATAATTGTCAGTGATCATCTACTAACCATTCTTATTTATATACGGTAACTGTCTCTCATATTCCCAAATCGAGCCCTGGTAAGACTTATTACTGATCCCTGCTCTAGAAGCTGTTAGGATAGACTGCTAGAAGCTATTAAACCTATATAAATATTATAACAATGAAGGAAGCGGAATTAGTGTAGTACCTTATTATTTTTATGTATAAAGAAATAGTATTTAAACGGCTCTTTAAAGTATGTTATTCAACAAATTTAGCGTACAGCGTAAATGTTTTCTGGCCCTCACCAGAAATGTGGAATGTCTCTTTAAAACTCACGTTATGGTTTTTGACAAGTTTTTGTGTTAGCATTGGTAGTAACAAATGTTTCGTAGTTTAGCAACAAATTTGAGTTTACATATAAAAATATCACCTGCACACTAAATACGTCAGCTTTGACCCACGCACGTTCGGGGATGCAGTCTTTGATGCACACGCCGATGTCGGCCAGCCGCGAGCACAACTCGGCCATTCCTCCTGGCCTGTCGGTGACCGTCACCTTTACGAAATGAAATGATGATTGGGTTTGAACACAAATTTAGTAAAAAAAATTCGGCAAAGAAAAATATAATAACGATAAAGCTGAAATTAAGATGGTCGTACGTTTTTTCAAACACTAACACGCAAAAGTCTTTATACAATTTTGTTATGATCATTCTATAATTATGTGTTTATATGTAAACGTTTAATGTATATGTATACTATTAGTTATAACAGTTGATATGATTAATAGATAGGTGTTCAAATACATAAATTTATAATTCATGACATTTCATACATAGGTTGCTGTTTGTATTTTTTTATTTCAATGATAATTTTGAAACTTCCTTCATATTTTAGTCTGTAAATTTACATGCGTACTATTTATATTTAAGGAAATTTAAAAATTTTAAATAATAAAAAACAAATATCTATAACGGCTGTCTAATATTTGGGAATGAATCATTCTCTCCTATCGGATTATTTAAAATCAGATAAGAAATACAAAATGGGGAAAAATATAAAAAGTACGATTATATACCTTGAATTTGACAAGTCGCCCTTCGGCCGCCATGCCGCGCTCGAGCGCGCGCGACAAGATGGTCGTATCGATATTCCCACCAGTCAAAATAGTAACCACCCTAGCAAAATATTGCTTAAATTAATGGGAAACTACTTTTATTCATAATTATTTGCAAACTGTATATTTTGAACATGTTGCCACCATAATTATATACTCATTGGGAATTATAATTTCCGAAAATAAAACTTAGATTCACAAGCAAATACGTTAAGCATTTACAATTTTGTAAAATAAGCAAACAGAAGTACATAATCCTTACAAATATTATAACTGGGATAGATCACTATTTTTTTTGTTGCAGTATTTAAAGCTTTTTTAATTAAGAAAATATTTTTTAGAAAACTATAAAAATAAACAAGTAACGACTATTTTAAATAGCCAATCGGACTTAAAGGGTACTAGTAACTTATGACATTATTGTGTAAAAGTAAAGAAAATTAAAATAGGTTGAATACCGTTTTGCAAGAAAGAGATGGCAAATAATCTATGACGGCTTACAATTTAATGCTTTCTAAATCAATCTAGTATATAAATCTAGTTGGCGTCCATACTTTATCAATAAACATCAATAAATACCCCATTGAAATCATTCGCGAAATCAGTCTGTGTTTGTGAAAGCTACTTTTAAAAACAACTGCAGAAATATTTATATTTATGGTTTTTAGTAATAGCCAGACTACTTGATCAGGAAGGTTTATTTATATTCATTTATGAATATTTTGCGAAAAGTAAAAAAAAACACACCTTTGAGAGCAATCCTGGCCTGCGCTGTTTATATCTTTTAATTAAATTGTGGAACTGACGTATAAAGAAACGTCACGGCCCTATAACTGTCACTCGCAATAACAAATTAAAGATTAACAATAAAAACTCCTAGTTAAAAACTTTATTAAATAAATATATGATTTTAGTTTCATTTCGTCAATGAGATATATTAATAGTGGACATTATTTGCTAGTGGTTATAATATACCTTAGCCTTTGCCTACGGCTTCACTCGCTTAAACATAGAATGAATTCCTTAATTTTTTATATGTATTGATTATTAATAGGATCAATATAGAAACAACGTTAACACTGGCCTGGGATTGAATGCGAGTAGGACTAGAATCCATATCCTTTATCAAGGACGGAAGCCATATTCGTTCTTAATAAAAAAAATACGGCAGTACATATTTACGGTGTAAGAGAATGCGATGCCTCTGGGATAATTTAATATAATACAAAAGATATAATTTATCTTAAATGGAGAGTGTAACAGAGATCAATACTAAGAGCGAAACTAAAATTGAGATTTAGATCGATATCATGATCAGGATCGTATTTGACAGCGAGTTCGGACAATGTAAAAGATGAAGGAAATCATTCTATGTTCGGGTAGCATGAATCACGGGTGGAAGTTAGTTCAGATATAAACATTAAGTGTTATACTTTTTGCCCTTCAAGTTGGGCAAGAGGCCGGCCATGATGGCGGCGACGCCGACCGCGGCCGAGCCCTCCACCACGATCCTCTCGCTTTCCACTATGTGCATGATGGCGCGTGCCACCCACTCTTCCTTTACTTGGACCTATTAAATTTACATTGTCATAAAAAAAGTAGGAAACTGTCAGTGCATTGCCTAGTTTTGAAAGTATTAAAAATATTTAGTTTATTTTAAGAAAATTGTTGTATTTATATACATAATTATACACACGCAGAGCGTACATACAATTTTCCCAATTTTTGAAATGTTAACTTCAGATGCATAGCATTATCAACAGGTTGAAACATTAAGATAGAAAAAAGTACGTGGAGCCCATAAATTTATAGATTTCATTTGTCAACCTGCTTCTATTCTTTCTATCCAGATGACCAAATTACCGCAAAATAAGGTATGTTCTGAATCTATAGTTATTACATTTTCATACAAACCATACCGCTTTCTGACATCACCGTTTCTATCTTTCTTTACACTTTATTTATTTTATTTCCCACTTTATTTCCCGCTTTTGATCTACGTTCAAAAGTTTATATATATATATATATATATATATATATATATATATATATCATATACGACATAACGCGGGGCTTTTCAGCACGATAGCATCTACAATTTTTTAGACATCATAATGAAACTTAACATACATATTCTATAGACGATTATAAAGGTCGAGTTCAAATTTTAGCCAAACCGGCCAACTAGTTTAGAAATTACAGAATTTTAAAATTTTGAAATTCCGAAAATTCCATATTTCTAATAATAAAATGAAATCTACTTCCATTTCGGCTGCCGAAAGGCCTTTTTTTTCTCATATACCCATATATTTATTCCACATACCATACACATATTCATTCACTTGAATATGACCATGACCTCAGTCTCGTTCACATTATTATCATACTTCTTTTTCTAAGGGAATTATTCATTTTAATTACCATCATCTAGAACTCGCACGCCGACGGCGCAAGAATTACTATACAAGCCGTCGGCGTATAGAAGGTGTTTGACAGACAGTTTACTAATTCTTCGTCAATACTCATATTCTTTCAAATCGTACAGACATGAGGTATCCATAAATAGGATGAATAGATACTGTGGATGGTGACTTTACATATCCTTGTGACAGTGTATGGCCCCATCAATTCTTATTTGCAGCATTCTTATTAGTCGCCTATCTACATCATACACTTACGCATCTCAGATCTTATTTAGTCTCATTCAGACCCTTTCAATTATCATTTAAGAAATGCTCGTCGTCTTTCATTTAATAAGGTAGGTAGACCATTCAATTCAGCGTCGATTGCGCCTCGTTCTCATTGACATGAAATTCGTGTAACAATCTGACCATCTTGTCGACGAGGCCGCCGCACATGATGCTGAAGAACGTGTTGACGCCGACCTTGTTGACGGCCAGCCCGTCCGCCAGCGAGCAGTCTATTGTGAGAAAGATGCGCTCCTTCTGCTTCACCGCATCCATCATGGAGTGACATTTTTCGGTGCCCAGTCCCTGAAGATTAAGTAATTAAGGCTGTTCATACGTATTCCGAGCTAAAACACGAACTGTCTAGCGGAACCATTCAAATGACATAGTGTCTTTCTTCACGACGGCGGGTTGCATTCGGTCACAGGTGAATGTGCATATTAAATACGTAAAAAGAAATGAACGATATTTCAAACGCAATGAGGATCATGGGCGTGATCCAGCCTTCGAGGAAGGCTGGGGGCAGGGGGAAGAGGGGGTCACACATATGAGGTTTCTCTAATTCGGTTACAATATAAGAAAAGACTCAGCCCAGGGGGTCATGACACCCATGACCGCTCTGGATCCGCAACTGGAGAGGGTCATATTTTTAATATAGCGAAGAAGTTGTGTGGCTCTAATGACGGTTCTTTTAATCTTGTGTTTCAGCAAATCTGTATTTTTCGTAACTAAAAGGTGGTGAGTGCCTTGGTGAGGCAAGTTGATTTATGACAATCGAAACATCTAAACACTATTACGTTTGGGTCTCAATAAAACAAATTTAAATTAATAGGACAGTATTTATGTAAATTATAATATGCAACAACTTCGAAATTTGACGCGTCTTGTTTTTCGAACAAAATTTTATTGGACTGCTATAAGCAGCATATAAACACCCGATAAAATAATCGATAATTTTCAACCTTAAAGCGTGCAATTAAAAGTTAATATTCAATTTTATTGTATATTAATATCTTTTATACAATAACAGAGGATTATTTAATTGCATAAGTTCTATTTTTTAAGACTTAGTTCAACATACTCATATAGTAAGCAAGTACTCAATATTTTTGTATTATTAATACTTTAAACCAGGTATGGGAAACCTTTGACAAGTTGTGGGCCAAACTTAAGTGTGCAAATACATTCGCGGGCTGCGTTCAAAAACTAGTGCATTTTAAAGTAGTGTTAATAATACTAGTGTTCATAATTTTTGGCGATAGATATCAGACATGAAATTTTTCAAAATGTCTCGCGGGCCGGATCAAATCTTACAGCGGGCCAGTGGTTGCCCACATATGCTTTAAACTATATTAACTATTTCAGCTTATATTGTAACAGAATAATAAAGAATATTAGAATAAACCTCATATGTTTTACTGCTAGTGCCCTGAATGAAGTATTACGTTTCTTCTCAATGCACCTACAGTCTCGACACGACGTTAAACGACAACCACTTACATATATTTCGGCGTCTGGTTTGAGATGCTTGACGGCGATGGCGACACCGCAGACCAGACTGCCGCCACCTATCGGTATGAGCACTGCGTCCACGTCCGGCACGTCCTGGACGATCTCTATGCCGGCCGTGCCCTGGCCCGCCACGACGTGCGGGTGGTCGTACCTAAGCGGCCATTTTGGAAAACATTTTTTATAACCTCAAACCTAACAGTACATTCGTACATGCTCGACGTAACAGAATATTATTATGTACATATAGAAGTCATAGAATTATCTGAAAGTTCAATTTTATATAGAAAAAAGAAAGTGCCTACTCCTACAATCGAAGTCGATCGTGTTTACGTATATTAGGGTATATGTAGGGTATAAATATTTTAATTTTTAATTATTTTAATGTTTGTATCACCGTACCCGTTCACGTAAATCATTCCTTTTTCGTTCGCCAAACTCATCGCGAACCTCTTCGCTTCGGCCAACGTTTGGCCGTGTAGTATAGTTTTGGCGCCGTAACGCTCGCATTTGGAGATCTTGGTGATGGGGGACGTTTCAGGCATCACCACAGCACACGGGATGCCCATATCCGTGGTGTGGTAGCTCATAGCCTGGGCGTGGTTGCCGGTCGAAGCGGCCACCACGCCTTTCCTTCTCTGTAGGTCGTCTAGCAGCAGCATGGTGTTCCTCACACCGCGCTCCTTGAAGCTGTACAATACAATAATGACGTTACTGATTTAATGTTATAGGGTTCCATAGTCAACAAGGAACCCTTATAGTTTCGCTATATCCGTCCGTCCGTCTGTCCGTCTGATTTTTAGCATTACAAAGCTGTAAATTAACATAGGTATACTTATTAATCACGTCGACAAAGGGATAGAATAAAATTTTGAAAATAGTTTTTTAGAGTAACGTAAAGTTACTCTAAAAAAAATATTTTCCGTTAAGTAAAATGAGGATGAATGTTTTTCTCGCCTGTTTCATGTGTGGGGTATCGTTGCATACTTCATTCGAAAACATTGCGGGTCCGCGAAAAATATTTTTTGATTTAGGGATCCGTTAGCGAAATATTAAGCTTTAAAATGCGCAATTTTTGTTAGATACAAATGCGCGGCCTGCTAGGTAAATGATCTTCTTGGATATGTAAAAAAAATATAGTATTAGTCTAAATAACAAATACAAAGGAAAAGTATCACAGCTAAGTAGGCTTATTAGTTAACTAGTAATAGTTGACCAACTTATGAAATGTTGTATGTACTTGGAGAAGTAAGGGCAAAACAAAAACATCCTTAACACCCAGCTTACGTAGGCCCGTCTTTAGACGTCATTAGCAGTTAAACTGTGAACTCGATTAATAAGTTCATAATATCAAACAAAAAGCCCCCCTTTTAAGTCAGCATATTGTGACGGGAAAATACGGAACCCTACTCTGCGCGTAGCGCGACAAACAGTTGACCGGTTTTTTTTTATATAGACTATTTTATTTAAAACAAAAAAAAGCAATGACAAAATGAAAACGACGAATAATACTAAAATATTCCCCACTAGTATTAATTAATTCTCTACAATTTAAATGTTCTCTCACAAATCATTACCTTCCCGTATATTGCAAAAATTCTTGTTTCATGTACAAATCCATGTTTAGTTTCTCTGACAAATGGGACAACTGCAAATAAAAGCAATGATTGGATAAATTAGTTTCGGCATTTTTTTTTTTGTTTACAGTTGCGATATTCAATGTTAAGATTGCAGTTAAAATGTATAACATCGAGTGTAACATAAATATATCGTTTACGGGACAAGGGGTGCGGACGACAGCGCCGGCCATCCTCCGGGAAGCGGCCAGCACCTCTTCGTATTCCACTTTTATAGGATTGTCGGGATCGCAGTACGGGTCATATTCTGCGCCGCCTTTGTGCTGTAACCGGTTTTAGTCAGTTCATGAAAATTGAATGTGATATAGCTTGATAAATGGCTAATTCATTAAGAATGGCATGAAATCATGGGTGATGATACAAAGTATGCAACAATCAATATTTGCACGTGTTACGTCGGTGTACTGCGATAAACGCATTTGTGACCAAAACGCATCTGTCTGATTTTATTGTACATGATTTTAATATTTTCCACGTCCGAGTAATCTTAAAGATAATGATATAATAATAATAATATAATTCATGCTTATTTCCCAGAAGGGTCGGCAGAGATTATAGACTTCCATATAGTACGATCTTTGCATACCTCTCTTGCCTCACTGACATCCATCAATCTTTTTTATACAATCTTGTCGGTTTCGGGTGCTTAAAATTTGGCCCCTAATATGCCACCAATACGGTCAGCTTAAGATTTTCTAGGGCAACCCTTGCCGACCTTTCCATCACACATTCCCTCTATAGATTTGTTTTGTCAGTCTACTTTCATTCATCCTTTCCAGATGGCCCAACCATCACATCTATCCTTCCGAGACACTCCACACATACTTCGCGGTGATCACATCTCCACTAGATTGATTTTATTTTCATTTTTCTTCTGTCGTACCAACCTTTCACTACCGTAGGGATTGTATCGTTGGGTACGTGATAAGCGTACGGATTAGGACCCCATTATGGATAGCCAAGCGCGCTCGTCGTGAGACGATTTTACTATTCATAATAGCGAGCAAGGCCCAATTCACTTTATTTCTGCATTCACTCTCCTTTCGATATCTCTATCATGTTTACCATCATTTGTAAACAGACTGTCCTGGTACACAAAATCTTTCACTTTTTCGACTTTCTGACCTTCTATAAGTATACCGCATTCAGTCGTGCTTTCGCTCCTTGCAAACACCATCAACTTAGTCTTACGGACATTCACTTTCATACCCCTTTTCTTAACAGAATCAAGCATTTTATTTACCATCTTCTGTAGCCCGTATGCCGACCACGCAAAGATTACTTAGTCGTTGGCGTACAGGAGGCATTTGACAGACAGTTCATCCATCCTTAGTCCACACTCATACTCTTTCAAATTATACAGATAGCTATCCATGAATAGATTGAATAGCCACGGTGAAACTACATATCTCTGTCTGACACCTCTGCGGATATCAAACCAGTCAGTGGCTGTATCAACCCGCTACCTTACACTATGCATGGATAGGGGTTATCCATAGATAATTTCTTTTCACTCTATCATAAGTTTTTTCCATATCTACGAAAATACAGAAAACCTTTTGGCCGCTGGTCAAAACTTATCTACAATGTTTCGCAGAGAAAAAATTTGGTCCGTACATCCCATCCCTTTTTGAAATCCGGCTTGTACGTTCATAATATTGTTTTCAGTCTCATTCATAACTCTTTTGATAATGATTTTCGCATACAGCTTGCCAACGACGCTGAGATGGCTTATAGGGCGGTAATTTGTGCAAACCTGCCGTGAACCTTTCCCTTTATAGAGTACAACGACTACTTTACAACAGTCATTAGGAACCCTATGGTTTTTCCAGCATTTGTTAAAGAGCTGGTATAGCAGGTTTGCCACTATGCTCCCACCGCCACTCAGCATCTGACGAAACTCTATCACGTCCGGCAACTTTTCTTGAAGATATATATCATTTACTGAATAAAAGTGCTTTTGTTCTTTATTTTAGGGACCTATTGAGTTAACAAAGTTCGATAAAATTTTGTATGCATATAACTTGGATTATGAGGATGATCGAATGCATATTATTATTACTTTTAATTCAGCTGTCCTATAAGGAATTTCGGACATTTTTTTGTATTGATAATACAAAAAGGGTTTAGTGTTACGTTGCCCCTATTACCGATAGTGGAATCGAGACCGAAATCAATAGCGGCACCGCAGTTAAGAGCAAGAACCGGATCAGGTTAGGGTTCAGAATGACGGATAATAAAGGACGTATAGTCGAATTTATTCTTTGCCAGTTTGGGCGAAGCTATGGATGTAAACATATGTATAAAATAAAATAAAAAAACAATTAATTCCAGAAAAAATATCTTAGAATGTATGTACAGATGGTAATTTAATAATTCGCGAGCACTATTTTTAATTCATGTCAATTACAAATAAATATTTAAGCATGATTAAATTAAATATTTTAAGGACAAATTTGAAAACCTAAGTCATGTGTTAACAATATTTTTAACATAGGTACGCTGCAGAGTATAAGGGGAAAGGGCGGACAATTTTAACAAAGCAAGAAAAACTCATTTCTTTTTCATTGACAATGACAGTCACAAAGCTTCTTAAAATTTGTTGAAAGCCGAGGTTACAAATGAATGTATGAATGACATTACTCAAAGTTCGCGATACTTCACATGCTACATGTCGACGATGTGTCGCATGCTTATTTGATTTATTCGAAAGTATATCGATTTTATTCTGTGGAGCTTTCTGCTCCCTCAAATACAGTGAACTTGTGATTAATCTGAAAACTACCACTTTGGACGTTTATAAAGTTGTTGTAGAAAAACTTGAGGTAGCGTAATACACAAAAAAAACTTACATCAGCCATTTCAAATACGTAGTTTCAGCTTCAGAATGCAATATTTATATTATCATAAGTTCATTTAATTCGCACTGTATTCGCGGAAAATTTTGTATACTATGTTGTGACCTTAACGTTGTTATTCAAAAATATCCATACGACGATGCTGTCACCCATTATTTTTTTTATTTATATGCATAGCTAATGAATATATGCAACCAGTTCATTGTAATTATATTTTAAGAGTAATTTTATATAATCTGGGATTAATTATTTATTACAACGGACACAGCATATAAGATATCCTATTGATGTTATGAATGTGGAAATTTGTTTATTTGTTACTTAATTTGTATACTTAATTACGTTGTAAAGACTGAACAGAATTAGTTGGAACTTTACAGTAGTATAGCTTATACATTAGAATGATATATAGTGTAATAATTTATAAAGATACTAACTTTTTCTCGCGGCTTCGTTTGCGTGATCGTAGAACACATTCTTTGCTTAAGCAGATTACTTATTGCTAACAACAATGTTCAAGAGAGGTTCAAATTCAACATCGGTTCGCCATTGGAACCGTGATCAGCACCAGGATCAAAATCGTACGTGAAATCGTTGAATAACAAAAGCCTTAGCGGCGGTTTTTGGTTTAAGAATATGGGTTTTTTTGGTATAGAATTGGAAACGCATAATGATTGAGATAAACGGATTGAGATCGGATAATGGAAACGTTCTCGATTGATGTAAAAAATAAAAGAATTCGTTGTATGTCCACAAGAGCGGAGCCGCGAGTGAATTGTGTATATTTTGAACGGAACCGGAATTTCGATCGGTACCAGAATCAGAATCAAAAGCGGAGATAAGATTGAAATCGAAAGAAGGAATTACAACCGGGATCGTGCGTGACAGTGATCGGTCGATAATAAAGATGAAAGAATTCATTCGATGTCCACGCGGGCAGAGCCGTGGACGAAAGCTAGTAAGTGAAATTTTTGACGTGATAATATCTCGAAACTTGAACATCCTTGAAAAATAAACGAGACGAAATTTCGCTCTTACTACACCCGAGCGTGGACTTCATAATTAAACAGGGCTAGTAATATTGCAAGAAGAATTAGCAGAGGAAGATATCGAGAACAAAAGCTATCTGTCCTTTTCTTGTAGAGTCATTATTCTTTTGGTGGAAAGGAACGACCGATAGACATTTGTACACAGATAGACACATCAAGATGATTATGTCGGAATAAAAATATGTAAATAAATAAAAAAAAAAGGCATTTACAATAACTTTTTACTTATGAAACTATAAAAAGGTAACATAAACATTATGTGGGTTATATACTAATTTTCTAATCTATAACTAGATTTCTTTATTCTATGATTCGAAATGCACAAATTCATATTAAATGTATACATCCATGATTAAAGTATAAATATATTCGCTAAGAGTGGGACTCGAACCTGCGAGATTTAAAGCCGAACAATTTATTACAAAGTAAACAAAAAATAAAATGAAACGTTTAATTTCTTAGTAAAATTCATTACAATTTTTATTTTTACAATGAATGTATTCGTTAAAAAGATGAGACTCCTTAAATATTCAAAAACCGCCAATACATACATAAAAATAAAATGTGATTAATTATAAACAAACTTTTAAACTTTATCTTTTAATCAAGTAAACCGATTTTATTTTCAAAATCGATCTTATGAAATATCTAGAAATTTTCATAAGATCGATTTTTATTCGTTCACGATATCTGTCGAAGAAAAAGAGTGAATATCGTTCAAACTTATTGCATTCAATACAATTTCATGAGAGGTAGATTGGATCAAATTTTAAAATCGCTTAGTTCAATACATTAGAAATAAAAACAATGATTTCTCAAATAGTATTTTTTGTACTTTTCAAAGTCTACTTAATATATTAATATCAAATTTAAAAAAAAAATCTAAATTTAATCAAGTCCTTGACATATTCGGATGTACGGATAACTCATACAGACGGATAACTGCTTGAAATCATGATTTTTAAAATCATCTGTAAACAGTAAGTTCTGTAATTTTTTAGAAAATCTGATTTTCTTAGCGGAACCTTAAAATATTAAAGTAGTAGCCCGAATTCTAATACATTCTCCAATTGTTATGGTTCGGAGCCATGTTCGAAACTTACCACAATTTTAATAATTTGTTTTTTATTTGCATCAAAGTTACCATGTCGTTTGTTTTCATTTTGATTTCTTGTCAATATGTTATTCAGGGACAATTGAACAATAAAATTGAACTACTCACGTAAATATGTTAATAAATTTTTCGATGGATTTCAATTACACCTGAATTGATGCTTCACAAGGGAAGTGCCAATTTCAACTTTGGTTTACTTTTTTTATTTCACTTACAAAGCTGGTTTCAATCTTTAGGAAGAGTTTAAGCACAAATTAGGACTAAGGTATTGCACGTTATTTTATATAAGCACAACTTACAAAATCAATCACATAAATGAATATAAAATTCATACAAATTTGCTAACTTAGATACGAATAAATTAAATTTTAAGCACAGAGTTAAATTTATACTTTACATTGGATTTAAATTTTTGATTTTATTTCGAGGTTACACAACCAGTAAAAATACCAAAATCAGTTAGGATCGAATTGCAGTAAGAAGACGCAATACACTGGACCATTTGAGTTCATTAATCGATTTCACCAACTCAAACTGTGAATGTTTTACGATTCTATAGACGATTCTTCTGACGAGGAATACGGAATGTTATATATATCTGAGCATTTTCAGGGAATCTGTGTGATCATGGATCGATTTAAAAAAGGAACATAAAATCCTAACTTTTGCGAATTTGCAAATAATAATGAAAGCTTGCGACGGACGATTGTCAATGCAAATCGAACGATAAAGGAAACTTCCTAATGCTCCAAATTATTGACGTGAATTTGACGACTAGGGTCCCATGCGAGACTGCCCGTACTGAAAAAGAACTGTTTCGAATACAGTATAGCAAATTTTAATTTCTTTCCAAGGTTACATATAGATTTCTTCACATGGTGTAATGTTAAAATACCAAAATAGCTATATAATTTATACATAAATAGGCAAAGACAAAACAGTTCAGTACACTTGTCGCCTTTGTTTGTCATTCTATATTTTTTTTTTGTTTTCATTTTAAAGATTTAATGTTATCAAAAAAAAAAAAACTTAGAAGTAGTTGTTTTTTCCACCTTTGACATAGAATCGAAGTCTTTATCTAGAAGCTTCTATTTGTCATGTCACTCATTACTTCTACAATTTACAATCTTTGTACAATAATCAAGACCGTTTTTACGATTTAGAATTAATTACATTTCTAACGTATAATTCTCTATGCAGTTTTACACATTATTATATCTAAGTTAGTTAGTAATTCAGTCAAACAACACACGCTAATGGCATATTTGTACACTCCTACAGCTAACGTACGAACATAAGATTCAATATGCGACGATTAAAGAAATATAAAAAAAACCTCAAAAGTGTTCGAATTAAAAAAATAATAATAAATTATGATCGAATTACGAACCCTGGGCGGTCATTGGTTACTCCATATCATTAAGCTATTTGTTCGCTACGAAGAGACAACAACATTTTCATAGATAATATAGATTTTAAAATGCTATGACCTAAACAACGTTTTATACGTTTTCAAAACAATCATGCGTGGATAATACGTCCGTGTGCATCTCTGTCTTGTTCGATTCCATAGATTGTATTAGGGTTACAACGTTGATCAGTGGTCGACGTCTTCTATCAAGGCCACACTGGCGCCGCTTGGCGACGGCAGGTCGTTGTGGATGTGCCACTCGCGGTAGGTGTCCGCGATGAGGCTGCGCAGCTGCTCCAAGTGGTCCGGGCCGCGGGTTTCACACACCACTTTCACCTGTAATAAATGAAGCGACTGATTTTTATTTTCATCAGATCACTAATCATCGTAATTACTTTCGAACACGTGTGGTGCAAAAAAGATGATTTCGCTCTCTATTTACCCGACCGAGCTACACAAAGGAGGGTAATGTGTTTATCAACTTATATATAGGCTGTATGTTTGTTTTTTGTGTTTGGTATCTAGAAGGATACCTTTAATTGATGATAACGCGATATATCCTTTAATATGCATTAATCATTGTTCTTTTAAAGTCACCTAGTGACTTTTATATTATTGTTTTATGAAACGATTCATAAAGAATTTCGAAAATAATTATCTCAAAAAAAAAAGAATAAAAACAGTGTAGTGAGAATAACGAGAAATATAACCTGTATGTTATAATAACTATGGCCTCTTTTCGGTTATACTTACACTGACACTAAATATATCTCCGTAGACCCAGGCGCGTTCCTGCATGATGTCCTTGATGGAGACGCCGATGGACGCTATGAGCTTGCACAGCTCGGCGATGCCGCCCGGCCGATCGCTCACCGTGACCTTGAACTTGACGAGCCTGTGCTCAGCCGCGAGGCCCCGTTCCAAGCATCGCCCCAATATTGTGGTGTCGATGTTGCCGCCTGTCAGAATGCATACGACCCTGTTGAAAAAAGAAGCTATTACATACGCCGATTTTACGGTATCTTTAAAGTCATTTGAGCTTGAATGTTAGCATTGAAGTTCCATATATGTCATCTTGAAGAGAATTAGATGAGAATCTTTTGAGATATTTTAGTAATGCCAGAGATCTATACACAACCTAGAAGTTTTGAGCCATGGTGTCAGTGTACGAACCGAGAACAATGGGGGCGATTTCCGGACAAATTCTAATACATATCTCCTAGATTAATTTTAATAGATAATTGCTCTAGTAGACAAGATAAAATACTTGTTACATGTTTATAATACAAACTGTTAATTATAGTTGTCTCAATAAATTTGCAATTTTCTCTTTTTTTTTTTCTAGCCAAGTATATTGGCTTATTATTAAAGTTCCTTTAACAAATGCTGTTTCCCTTCTTCAGATAGTAATAACTATTGCCCGCAGCTCCACCCGCGTAGACAGGGGTAGTATATGTTACTGTAGACAAAAAATGTTTTTGGAACAGGATTTGCTTAGAATTCGCTCTTAGTGAGCGTCTACCTCCCGCAAATAGTAACTACTCCAAAATTCAAGTTAATCGAACATATATTTTTGGAGATCTCGTGATTAGTCAATCAGTCAGTCAGCGGTATTTCACTTATATATAGATTATCTATTATTGGAACCAAAAAAAAGTGTATAATAAATACAGTTCTTATATAAATAAGTAAATAAATAATTAATGTTATTTCATATACACGCACCTTTTATGTGACGTATGGATACTCTATGCGACGCAGCATGTATGTGACGCTAGTATGTAGTTTATTACATATAGTACATGTTTATTGCCCAAGCTCTGATAGCTGTACTTCATGTTATCGAACGGCATCGGAACAACGTGCATATAATTTTATGCACTTTAAATACGTCCGAAAATAATGATAAAAACAAAAAGAGATTAGAATTTTTTATCTCTACTTTCCAATGGTTCGTCTGCTCGTTTGCCTCTTATGGATGTTATTAAAAAGAACCGTCTATGAGCATGTCGGACCATGCTCTATGGTCTAAGAAATGCTCTACAGATGAAAAAACCACGATGCTACAGTTTTTTCATGTCTCCCGCACATAATAGGTATGAAAACTTTAGTCGCCTATAACTAGAGAAACAAGTACGTTTGTCAACTATTACTCTTAAACCAGCAAAAGAGAGTATGTCATTAGCACTTACGTCCTTTTGTTGAAAAACGCAACTTTTCGGCAATAATTCAAAAACGGTATATACGTACATGTTCACAATATTTATTTTTTTAAGTATTTATTATGCGTTATTTTTCTATTTTATTTTCATATTTTTTTTGAAAATACGGTTTTGAAATTAAAGGGGAGACCATTTTTGTTATTTTCGAAGCGATTATTTCAGAAAATATTCAATTAGTCAAAGAATTTATTGAAAACCTTGAAGTGTTTTTAAAATAACTGTGGATATATGTGCCATATGTTGATGTCCTGCTGAAAAAAAAATTCAGCTTATATTATATGTATGCAGTGCTCCTCCTAGAAATACTTATTTTTATTATTTAACTGCCAACCCAAGTAGTAGCTTATACAAGACACTCATGTTGTAAATTTCATCAATATGCATATTGTAGTTTTTGAGTAAAATGCCCATAGCATACAAACGGACAAACGGACGGACATGACGAAACTATAAGGGTTCCGTTTTGTCATTTTGGCTCGGAACTCTAAAAACATTAAGGACGTTCTTACCATCTCCTTTTAAACTTTATTTAACAAAAGTTATTTTTAAAATAAAATTTGCGATATATGTCTTTCATTTAAAGGGTTTTAGCCCGAACAACCGTTAAAAGTAGAACGTGCAAAGCATTATTTATTTTAAAAGTGACTTATTGTTAAATGTCAATTTAAAAGGAGATGGTGGAAGAGGCTTTAAATTTTGCTGTCGGGCACGGTTTAGACAGTATCAGGCCATAGTATCCGGAGATGGATCGATGCGTGTGTGGAACTTCATAGGAATTTTAAGATTCTAAGATAAACCCTCCTAAGCATACAGATATCTTGACGATATTTCGCTTCACTATGTAAAAGCAAATGATAATGCTATCTTCAATCTGCCAATAAGTTAAAAAACACTCAGCGTTACAGGACGTTAGGAATTGAACTGCTTTATCCAGCGCTGCGGGAAAGCCAGTTAATCATTTCAAGAAACCGCTTTAAATTCTCAAGAATTTGTTAGTTACAAAACAACTAACGTAGTTGTTAATTATTATCATCTCTATAACCAAGGAGATTGTTATCTCATTCTACCATCTCTTTTATTAATACAACAAATAGTTGATAAAACTGCTCTATTATTGTTAAGCCAAAATTGTTTGATAACAATGTTTATACACTACATGATATAATAGTCGTATCTATTTGCCAAGACAGTTCAATAGGCTGCGAATCATCATAATATATTTCAATAAATAAGTATCTACAATCTATATACATATTCGAGTTGCGAAACAACTTTTCATTACGATAATAAATTATCAATGAAAAGCATTCCGATTTTGGACATAAAACTTAAGATAATTTCTTAAACAGAAAGGCACTTGAACCAACGAGTCTTTCTAGCGACATTAAAAATACATTTAGATGGCGTTATTGTGTAATTCATTTTTAGGGTTCTGAGCTAAAATGGGAAAAACGGAACCCTTATAATTTCGTCATATCCATCCGTTCGTCCACCTGTATGTCAAAGGCATTTTAATCAAAAGCTACAAACTTATTTAGATGAAATTTATTGTGTAGGTGTCTTGTATAAGCCGCTACTTAGTTTGGTAGTTGAATGTCAAAATATATATTTCTAGAAGGGCACTTCATACATATAACATGAGTTAAAAAAAAATATTTTCAGCGAATATCAACAAGGGGCACAAATTTAAATAGTTCTTTTAAAACACTAACTGTCCAATTCAGAAACATTGTCTTAAAACTAGTACTAAGGTGGTTCTAACTAAACCAGTGGCCGGATTAATTAACCTACGTCAATTCGATTCAGAGTCGTCCTTAAGCGCGGTATTTGTAAGCACCGGTATTAGATATTTTAAGTGGCAACACATGATAATGCTAACTATTTGCGAATACATGCTATATTATACGCATAACCAAAATCAACTGCCTATTTTAATTAGTCGCTTTAACAAGGGCTTATTTTGACAGCGGTCGATCTAATATGGCATTAGTGGCATACGAGGTTTTAATTTCGACTTTAATTATTGATCTACTTTACCTTTTGTAATTTCAAATAGCGTTAATTAACGGCAAACCTAATGCGACTAATAGAAAAAAAGGAAGAGAACTGGAGTGAACAAATTAATGTTTTTCTACTGCACTTAATTCAGTACAAAATTAAAATTATTGAAGAGAAACAAACAGACATCAATAATCACAAAACAAGTACAAAGTGAAAATTTCGAACGGATCGATCTTTTTGCAATAAATCCTCGGTTGTTCAATTGGTATTTCCTAAATTTCGTAATATTATATATAATATCATCACACTCATTTACCCTCATAACTACAAATATGAAATGATTTCGCGTATACAACTGTTTTTAACCTGTCACACAAATCCCGTACTAACTCACTTAAACCTGACTCGAGGTGGTTTAATAAAACAATGGTCGCTAGTCCCACCCAAGTACCGGTATTAACGTTAGTACGCGTTTCTGAATAGAGTTTTCGTTAGTCTATGGTCAGCCGTCGGACTAAAATCGGTATTAAAGTTGAACCGTCGTCTCTGAATTAGACGGTAAGGTTTCTAAGAAATTTTTCTCATTACGAGAATAATTTCGGGAATAATTTCGGAAATAATCGCTTCGAAACTTGCAGAAATTGTCTCTCCTTCTATTTTCTAAACAGAATGTCCAAAAACTATGAAAAAAATGTCAAAGGTAATGCTTAAAAATACTCTCAACGAAAATTATATTGAACATGGTGGAAAATAACAGCATAATTGGTATTGTGTTCGCAAAAATTGGTAATAAACGAGTTTTTCCAGAGATAAGACCTAGCTTGTTCGTCATTATCAATATCAGTATTGAACTCCCTAAAACCTGTATTATTATATCGCAATTGAAATCCATTCTCGAGAACGTGATCAGAAACGTACAAATCCTAATAATATTTTAAACGCGAATATTTGTGAAAATTGATGGATGGATGTTTGTTATTCTTCCACGCAAAAGATACTTCAAGGATTTTGATAAAGCTTTACATTAGAATAATATATAGATTATAGTTTATGGAAATACTACTAGTTTCCCCTCGCGGCTTCGCTCGCGTGAACGTAATTCACGCTCACGTTCATGTTGTGTTTACCTATTACCAATTCTATACTATTGGTAATAGGTAAAGGTAATAGGTTATTGGTAACAGACATGTTGAAGGGAAAGTCAAGTTCGACATCGGGATTGGAATTGCGTGCAGGACTGGATTCGACATCAAGAGAGTGAGCGAGGACCTTTCATAATGAAAAAGAAAATGCGACATTATTTGGGTTTTCGGTGAAAGAGTTTATATTTTTCTGGAATAATTTCATGGGAATTGAATCCGAAGCCTTGACCGTGTGCCAGATAGGAACAGAATTCGGAATCAATAATGAGATTGAGATAGGATCATGGTTGACGGCACGATGGGTCAATATGGTCAATATGATGAAAGAAATCATTGTATGTGCACGCGGGCCGAGTTGCGAGCGAAATACAAATCGCTCGTCAGTCTTATAATTCTGAAACGATCGTAGACTCGATAAGCACAGCCCGCGCCAGCTCACGCGACGCTAACTTTTTGCCGGCGAGCTCCGGCGTCAGGCCGGCCATGATGGCCGCCACGCCGACGGCGCCGCCGCCCTCCACCACGCACTTCTGCTGTTCCACCAGCCGCAGTATGGCCCGCGCCAGCCAGTCTTCGTTCACTGTTATCTGCACAAGCGGGGTGACATTAAATTCAAAGTGTAGTACTAAGAAACATTTTTTTTTATTTCAGTCTTCGGGTATATGAACTTGATCAACGAATAAATTTTATTGACAATTGTACGTTTAACGGGAACACAAAATAAGTTGCCAATAGTTCAAGAAGATTTTGTAACCCGTAATTCATAGTCGCCTGATAGAAACGAAGGTTTTCAACTATTTTTCGGTGAAAGTAATTTTCGGTTGTTAGGACTAAATTACATTTTATATTACAAATTATACGAAGGATTTATGTATGAAAATATTTTATATTGTTCCAAACGTTTACGTATATATTTTATTTTATACGTAAATTATTTTCAGGGTCTGCACAAATCATATACAAATTATTATAGCCAGGCTCTTCAGGCGTACACTCAGACAGCGCATCAGCAAGCAAGCGCATATCTATATGCGTGAACTACCCACTCACAAGCAGTTCTAGCTCCTTGCGAGTGGGTAGTTCAAGACAAGTGTAGCGTGCGTTAATGAAAAAGGAAGTTAAATGTTCCTTTTTAGGGGATTCGTAGCCAAAATGGCAAAAACGGAACTCTTATAGTTTCGTGTATTTTACTCAAAAACAGCATTTATCGATGAATTTTTTGAATTCAGGTGTCTTGTATAAGTCGCTACTTAGTTTGGTAGTTAAATTTCAAAAATAAATATTTCTAGGCGGGGGCACGTCACTGTGACAGAAGTTGAAAATTTTTTTTACCGTAAACATCGACGCTTGGTACATATTTCGACAGTGCTTTTAAAAATATTTTAAGGTTTTTATTAAGCAATTTTTTTGGTCAAGTGAATATTTTCGGAAATAAACGCTCCGAAAGTGGTATATATCGTATCATCTCCAGTTATTTTTTAAACCGTATGTCCAAAAAATGTGATAAAAATTAAGAAGGTAAAGCTTAATTAATACTTTAAATGAAAATTATTTTCAACATAATCGAATATATGGATTTTGAGTTATTACTGAAAAACTGCGCTTCGCAAGAAAATGACATAAGTGCTATGATGTTACATTCATTTGCTGATACGTTTTTGCAGGAAGCATGAAAAAAGTGTAACAACGTAGTTTTTTTCATCTGTAATGCATTTCTTTGTAGTAATAGCTAAGGAATTTATACTGAACATGGTCCAGCATGCACACTTGGTCGGTTTTATATTATAAATAAATAGTGACTGTGTTATTGGTTTACTCTCGCCGTTGCGGCCGAGTACACAACAGCGCTAAATAAATTCCACTTCGAAATGCAGGAAATCTGTGTAACGGCAGACCGTAGGAAGGTTTTATATAGTTTAGTAGAATTTTAAATCAGCGTGTTAAATCGATGCGAATATTCTAGATGTATGTCTAAACCAAAAAAAAAAATCATATAAATTCGGTTTCAAGATAAATGTGTTCACTCACCAGTTTGTCGAGCAGTGGCTTGGCCGTGAGGAAGGCGTTGTACCCCACCGTCGGCACGGCGAGCCCGTCAGCCAGCGTCGACTTTATCGCCACGCTCGTCGGCTCGCCCCTGTTCAGGGCGCTTTTCATGCTAGGACACTTTTCTGTCTCTACGCCCTGTGCCGGGAAAATAAACGGATCGCGTTTGATTACAATTCGTCACATTGAACACGATAGATACGAGGCGTTGCGCGTACTGTCACAGTACAACCTAATAGATCCTTGTACAGTGAATGTATTTAAAAAAAAAAAACAAATAAATGCTGTTCTATGGCTTCTACAATATATTCATGTAGCGTTTTGCATTAGTATCTAATTTTATCGTAAATTGTCTACTCAGGGTGGCTAGTAATAAATTTATGTATCGTATACACGGAAATGTTCATAACACGATGTTCACAGAAAGATATTTATGCAAAACAATGGATAATTGCTGTACATAGCCTTCCCATCATTAAGATGATGATGGTGTTATAATTTGGATTAACGTATTTATTCTGAACACTGTAGTAAAAATTTCAAAATTTTCCATGTAAATGTAACGTTAAGACTAGATTTGCTTACGTCGTATTTAAAAAAAAAGCCTGCCAAAGTAAATGTTCAAAAGTGGTCATTAAAAACAAATTACTTTAAATTTTACTCGCGTGAATACGACACCGATAACATATTAACATATTCAGGCGTCGCCGTCCGCACTCACATAGATCAGGACGTGCGGCTGGAGGTGTTTGACGGCGGTGGCGACGCCGGCCAGCAGCCCGCCCCCGCCCACCGGCACCAGCACCGCGTCCACGTCCGGGACCTGCTCGACGATCTCCAGGCCGATCGTGCCCTGCCCCGCCATTATGTGCGGGTGGTCGTATCTGTGAAATAACAAACGACACAGACCGGCGCAATGACACAAGTTAAAAATGTTTGACAGTAATTAAACGAAAAATACAAAAAAAAAAGAAGGAATGGCAATAAAAATATATTTTTTAAAGTTATGATATTAAAGACTTTACAATCGAATGGAGAGAGCGAAACGCTTTTTCATTACGTGATGTTTTCTAGCAACTCACGCCTGCTGCAAGCTGAGTTAATGAACTACTTCCCAATAATAAACGTGTAGTGTATAAATGTAGATAGGGAACTCTTTGTCTTTATTCACTATTGCATCGCTGGACTGCCTTATCACGATTGAAAATATCGCAATGAAAGCTGCAATTCTCGTAGAACACTCGGTAGGAATTTCGTCGACATACGAACTTCCTAATATAAATTGGTGATGCGTGAGGGGCCTAAGGCATAACATACTATTCCAAAAATATGTTTCGTTACGTTTGCCGCGCGTTGGACATTACACGTGGTATCAGGATTTTACCATTTCATTGCATAGAGCAAAAGCACTCTCAAAATTGCTTTATTTCAGTTTGACATTAACCCGTTGTAGATTGGCGGTCACTAGCGACCGTTGTCATAAATACGGTGGCAACGTACTAGATCGACAGTTTAAAGTCGTTACCAAGACACTAAATATTTTAATTTAAGAACTTCTTTATCAAATCAATTTCTGATTCTAATGCAACTTGTTGACCGTTCGGCCATTATTCCAATTATATTAATGGCGCAAATGCAGAACTGATATAATCAACCGATTAATAATGAAATACGTCAATAAATGCTAATATTATCATAAAATAGACTACGACTTCTATCACTTTTTATAGGATTGCGTTTGTGTTGTGTGCGTTAAAATAAATAATGATGAATATATATCGGAAGGTACCCATTAATATAAGTCAGTCCTTTCTCTTTGGCCAACGCCATGGCGTGGTATTTAGCTTCTTTCATATCGTGTCCGCACACCAAGACTTCGGCTCCGTAAGATTGACACTTCTGGATCTTCATGATCGGCGCGACGTTGGGCATCACTACCGTCGCAGGTATCTTCAGCAGGTTGGCGTGATAGCTGAGGCCCTGCGCGTGGTTACCGAGGGAGGCGGATATCACTCCTTTTTGCTTCGCCGCTGCTGATAGAAGAAGTAGAGCGTTTCTCGCGCCCCGCTCTTTAAAACTGTCAATGTAATAAATAAATAATATATTCATAATTCATTTATTGGGTATGAGGAATTTTATTACAATTTCTACGCAAAAGATACCAACTATAGAATAGTAATGTAAAATTATAACAATCTATGCTTACGTCCCGGTGTGCTGCAGAAAATCGTTTTTCAGATAGATTTCCATGTTGTAACTTAATGACATGTGGGATTTCTGTGAAAACAAAATGAATATGAAATTAAATTGTCTAGGATAAATTCTTTTCCAAAATCGCTTTAACCATTACGGTTATTTAGATATCTACATAATCGATCTAGCTAGGTATAATTTTTAGAAAACCTCGTTTCATTCGTGTTTTCAGGCAATGAATACGAAGGTAAAAGCCACAATTGGCAAGATTATAATAGCACAGTTGGGAAATAGGGCGGTACCGAATCCGGAAAGCCCCCGGTTCGATTCCATATGATTAATTTTTTCAAGTATTTTAGTTTTTTTCCAAGTTTCTCCTTTTGTGAGAAAAAGTTTCTGTATTGTGAGAAAAACTATTATTGGGAGCAACTAACTGTTTTACCGACACAGAAATACTAAAACTACTTGACAATAGATGGCGTTGTTAAGCAATACTGGACCATTGAGTGTTTGGTTTGAAGTAATACCAAGAAAATCAATTGTTTACTTATGTCGTTGATAAAATATGTATCTTTTTAATTAAAGTGTTCACTTGAAAATGCCTAAAAGATCTTTAAGAAAAACGCGGTAAGACTGAAAAATATTATTCATATTTCATAAGTATGTGATTCGTATCTAAATATATTATCTAAAAAACACGATATGCCAAAAAAAAATACCGAGCAAAGCTCGGTCATCCAGGTCCTAACAATATATAACTTTAACGGAGCTGTGGTTTTGAGACATTTTTGAAAAAATTAGAATAGTGTGATTTTTGGAAACCTAAAAGAAGGTTTATTCGAAATGTTGTCTGACTTTTTATTATGGTATCACGCAAAATTTACTGAACAGTTTTTAACGGGGATTTTACAGTTCGATAGTCTGGTATCAAATTTAAATTTAAGCTACCATTCATTTAATTCTGTTTAGTAGTACCGAAGATTGTAAATTTAATTCTGTCGTCTACACATGCGGATGAAGTTGCGGGCGAAAGCTATAGTGTGTAACGAAAAACGAGAAACGAAATTACTATTGTTTGGTGTGAAATTAAAAATCTGTACCCTTTTAGAGTTTTTCATTTGGCGAAATGTGAAAACATAGAAAAATTACTAACCACGCACGGTGTTTTCACTATGCCGCTCTGTATCCTAAACGCAGCCGCGGAGACGTCCTCAAAAGCTATTTTTTGAGGATTCTCCTTGTCGCACATGGGGTCGAACTCGATCGCCTGGAACACCATATCGTAGATCATTCACCGCTCACGACATGACCTCCATTTGTTTGCGCGCACGACCATCGCGTCGAAAGGACGGATGGAATTTGAGACGCTTATCGAAAAGGGCGCTGTTTCGTGTAATGATAAAGGAAGGGCACCAAAGGCTAAGCCATTCGTCTGATGGAAAATTTCTTTCTTTCACATAATACCTTAATGATTTTAATAAGCTGAAAATCGAAAAGGGCGATTACGATATTTCTGCTCTAAGGGCTCCGTATTATCATTCAGTGAAAAAGATAATGGACCACTACCGAGTTTAGTTATGATGAGATCTGACATTTTCATATAGGTATTTTAATATATTTAGACGAAATCAAACATAGGAAATTATATAAGATTTATGAATAAATCTTTAATAAAATTTCCTTAGACGTATGCTGTTTGAATACAAATATAAAGTACGTATTATTTACTTATTTAGATACTATAAAATTATTAATTTTACGAAAAAGGGTTTATTTCCGACTAATCGTTCAGGTTTAAAATGGGCTTATTATTGTACTTTCTCGTACGATAATGTAAATAGCTTAAATTATATAACAAGCCTTTACCCACAGCTTAGCCCGCACGGTCATAAACTAATTCTTCATTTTCTATACCGAGTAGTCTTGTTATCATCGATAGGAGTTCCGATCATGTTTTCAATGTAAGTTTCGATTTCATTTTTAATTCCGATTCGGTCTTGTTCGCTATTGTAATCCGGCGTCGCTTTCGTTTCCAATCGCGCTACCGCTCGATATCGATTCCAATTCTCGCTTTCGATAGCAATTCCGGTCTGTTGTATATTGTATTCGCTTGCCTGCAACATGTATTAACATGCAGCATGCAACCCACCGCTGACCCTCGAATCTGCCTCTCCACTACGAATCTCTATCCAAATGATTGAATATTGATTCCAGAGGATTGACAGATATCGAACACCTAAGCAAGTGTTATTTATTACTATAATTATCTAATTCCGCCAAATCGGCGGAATCAATATTCAATCATTTGGATAGAGATTCGTAGTGGAGAGGCAGATTCGAGGGTCAGCGGTGGGTTGCATGCTGCATGTTAATACATGTTGCAGGCAAGCGTCTACTATGGATTTCCGCGAATTAACACCTCATACAATACAATATATTGTATTATTGCATTGGTGGAAGAAACGCGTTAGCGGGAGGTACAGTAGAACCTCAATAACTCAAACCTCGGTAACTTAAAAACCTCCATAACTTCAAAAAATAATATGTTCCCTTCCCATCATAGCCCAAAACCTTTATAACTTAAAATACGTAACCTCTATAACTTATATAAGTAATCTCTGTATTGGCCCTCAATAACTTAAAGAAATGTTCCCACAACCTCTATAACATAAAATTGTTCGTCAATGAGTCATTTTGAAAGAGTGTGCAAAACAAAAGGTTTCGGTATTTATTGCTTGCACGTGTTCACTAGTTAAATTGTTAACGTAAACAATACATATGTCACCTATTGTTTGCTTCTTCGAAATTCTTTAAAGCTTTGCGGCGGTTAGCCTTAAGACATAAGTAAGCCTTGGATCATAAGTTTTTGATCATTGTCCTCGAAACATTGCTTTACTTACTGTGTGATAAAACTGGCTTAAAATGAGTTCAAAAAGAAAACTAACAACACTCACATACGCTGATAAAGGGTAGAACATGGGTACATACATATGTACATACCTACCTCTATATTAACCTATCCCTAACATAGACCCTTGATAACTTAAAACCACTATAATTTAAAATATTTTATGTTTCCCTTGGACTTTAACTTATCGAGGTTCAACTCTATAAAATATCAAGCGTGTAACCAGAAAATATTCTGTGCGTTTAATTTCATTTAAATCTGTCCAGCAGTCAATGTGTCACTGAGTTACAAACAATAAAACATCAAAGTATCACCTTTATAACTGACAAAACACGCAGCGCAAAAACTCTATCGTTCGTTTTAATGTACATGACAATTTAGTTCTATATGTACATTGATTTATTGAAATTGGTTAAGTCAATTGTCGAGTTATAATGAGACGTACCGATAAAAAGGCAGAAAGATAAGTTGACGGTAGCTTATATATTACAAAATTCTATGTTCTATTAGTGCACTAAAGTTCATTAAAATCAGTTTAATTGTGGTTGAACTATGACAAAACATACAAACAAAGAGATAGATTAATAAACGAAAAATAGCCTATGGCCGTTCCCTGTGTTAATATATCCGTGCCTTTTTTTTTCAAAATAGCTACAGCGGTTTAAGCGCAAAAACGTAACAGATAGACAGATAGATAGGCAGAGCCATTTTCGCACTTAAAATATTAGTATAGATACCTAGAATACTCATTAAAATTATATTTTAAAAGTTGATATTAATTTATTTCTACGACACATAGTTTTTTTTAAGAAATCAATGTAAATCTAATCAAATAGATTGAATGGACGAGAACTACAGCGGGTGCGAAGTTTTCATTTTTTTTTGGGTAATAAATTTTTAAATGATTTACTTTAAATATATACATGAGTTATAACTACTAACACCCATCGCTTTAAGTGAGGTAAAATTCTTAACCGATATAATTCCTGCCTTCGTTAAGGTAAGTTAAATATCTTTATATACTTTAGTATTACCATTCTGGTCATGTTGTTTGTATTTTACTTTTGCTATCAGGAAACAAATTGCTTCACAATTACTCAGGTTTAAAGTTTATTTATCGATAACCAGAAGTTGGACTGCCATGACGTTAGGGTTAAAGATTAATGACACGCATAAGATAAAAGAGAAAGGGTGTGCACAACGACACATGTAATGAAGTCATAACAAAATTCTCTTTTGTGCTGTAAATTATATTACACGATAATTTATTTTTAATAGAGTAACTGCCGGGGCATGCGTCGAATGTTAAGGGTTTCTATGAAAATGGTTAATATTTTTCATGGGAATATATCGAAAATTAGACACGTCAAGCCGCATGTGTTCTAGCTGTAGCTATGAGCGCGTTTGATTTTGTGTCAGGGTCATATCACCACATTCTGGCATAGAATCTTTGGAGGCAAAATATCTCATATAAAACACATTCTCTTCTACAATCCTTTTTCTTCAATGCTTAGACTTTAAATGTTAATTTAAGCTGTTCACGCTGACCCACTGCTGGTTGGCGAGTTTATTACTAATTATAAGAGAGGAGATCTTTGTCTGGCACACGTCGAATGAAAGAATAGGCTTCATTCTTCGAAGCATAGGGAAACCATATTTGATAGTTCATTCGTCCGATATATTTGTCCTCGTCCATGTCCTAAATGTGAAAATGTTTACAAGAAGCAAACAACCTCAACAATATTGTTGAATAGCGAGGTAAGAAGTATATACCGAGATCCTAGGCGCGATGGACCTAGTTAAATCATAAAACCACAAAGTTTGTAATAGGAATTACACTACAATAGGTAGTAATAAAAGGGTGCTAAAATATTTGGGCCATGATTAGTTTGGTAGGTGACAGTAGTAGAGGTGTCCAAAAATTCAGGTAAGTATCGTTTGAACATAAAGCTCCATTTTTTTATGGACACCATTACGTTTTCTATGGTTAGTCGCTTTAGATGATTCCATCCTTCTGACAGACACCTCTGAAGTTATATAATAGCTTAATTTGTATATATGTCATTTGGGTAACTACTTGAAGATGTTACCTAGGTAGCTTCGGATGATTTTAACCTCCTGCTAGATGCACTTGACGGTCAGTAGTAAACTCAAGCGCAAAGGTGATTATATTTTATAATGTACACGATTCTTTATAATGCAATGGCAGTTGTAAGTTAGTTAAATATTACACTATTTAATAACTTCAATGATAATTGTAAAGTAAAAATAATTTAAATAATGACACATAAATTTGATTCAAGTATTATCAATTTCGGGACTTAAATGACCTATTTTATGTTAATCTTTCTATAATCTCGTATTTACTCATATCATTAACTATGTAAATGGTATTCAATAACATTATAAAATCATCTAATAAAATAACTACATAAAAACACTCACATTAAATTAAAATAATGATTAAAATTGTTTTTTTTTTAATCACTCACCGTTTCATTTAAAGTATAACGTTCCATATTAGCTTGTTAACGAAATAAATTGAGATCACGTAATATCGCGAGTTGTGTGAACTTCGGCAATTACTACACCACAATAACGCGATAAAACCACTAAAGTTTATTTTTGAGTTATTTATAAAATAATGCGTACATTATTACTAGTTCCATTATCTTAACTACTAGATATGAGCGATCGCTTCTCTGTAAGTTTGTTGACAGCGTCGATTAACGACTGAGCAAAAATGTGAGTAACGTTGCGTCAGCGTGGAATGCAGTCACGTTGGTAAATCAACTCGTGCAACTTGACTTTCATTTTCGTCAATCCTTATTGACCAATGTAACTTTAAACTTAAAACATGTAAATTCGGAAGATGTTACTTAAGCATTTAAATCAATTAAATTTTGAAAATTTATAATTAAATTAGAAATGAAAATGATTGCTGACCTTCTTGGTCTATCAGTTAAAATTGAAAAATTTCATTATTGATTGTAGTGCATCAAATTTGGCATTTATCTTTAGTAGATGTCTGGATGATGGAGTGTTCCCGAATAGGATGAAACAGAAGAAAATCATCCCTGTGTTTAAAGGCGGTTTTTAATTAAAGCCCAGTAACTTTTGGCCCATATTCATGTTACAGGCATTTAGTGAAATTTTTCCAAAATTAATCTTATATCAATTTTTTTCACATTTTAGTAGTAACAATTTAATATTTAAAAAACAGTTCGTTTTCACGCGGAGTCCCTCGACAATATATATTGACGTTAAAAGGATTTTAGAAGCCTAGGAGAATTCGCGAGATGTGGTGGCAGTGTTTTGTTATCTGTCCAAAGCATTTGATTATTTAAATTACGAAAGTTTGAATAGGAAGCCACGTTTTTATGGGATTACGGCCGTGGAACTCGACCTTCTGAAATCGTAATTGAATTAACAGAATTCAGAATGTCGATATTAAGGGCTAATATATTTTTGGTTTGTCAGAATTTATGGTCCGAATAGAGTATCACAAGGATCAGTTCTTAGTCCGCTTTGTTTTTAGTTTATATTAACGACTTGCCCAACTTTGTTGGGGACATTCATGAAACTATAATGTTCGAATACTGTTCATAAATAACATTACATGGTCATGTAAAATCAAAAGTCAACAAATCGCCTATGAAGATGTGAACATTGCGGTCTGTAAAGTTAAAACAACCTATAAACAACCTCTTTTTCTATAAGAACATAAATAATTGTAAACTTTGAACTTCTGAATGTTAAACATGGATCTGGCGACTTTCTATTAGGTAATGAGAAATTAGAATTTGTTGATGTTACTTTATTTTTGTGAGTTGCACTGAGTAACAAGCTTCAAAGGGATCCACTTATCAGTATTTCGGGGAAAAGATTTAGTTCTGCTGCATATGTAGTTAAAAACACAAGAAATTTACAAATATCCAAATCGACGGATTGGTCTATTTTGGCTGTTTTCGTAGCTAGATGTCATACGACATCTAGCTCTGTGGACATGCCGCAGGTATTGATAGAACTTTCGGGCTCATCGGGTTATTGTTGACAATACCAACTTTATTTAATTTAAATGTTTTTTGTTGCAAAATTAATATATCAAATGTTTTCAGGATTGACTATTAAATTAAGCGCTTTATTCATTTTATGCAGTGAATTTTTATAACACTAAATTATGAAATTCACTTGTAAATCCACGTTAATACAAACGATAATTTAAATTTTTTAATTGAATATATTTTGTTTATGACAAGTGAAGGAAAATTTGAATTTGGAATGTATATATTTTTTCTTATACATAAGAATTTGTAACTCAGAACCAGTATCTCTTTGTTAAAAACTTTCATTTGCAAAATATTCAGCTTGATCTGAGATTTTAAAGAGGTAAAATTTGTGTCTGTTAGTGTGTTGTGAGTAAGCTATAGAACAATGGAACCGTTTATTAAAATTATTTCATTCATAATCAATTCACGTTAATTCTGGCTAGTATGGGCCGTGTTTCAAATTGATTTATTTCTATTGTTTTTATAGGTATTCGCCGAGTTTAATTACAATTAATTCAATCAAAGCAGCGTTCAATGACAAACTATCTTTCATGTGACAGATACTTTTACGTTTCGGAGTTCGAAGGCCATAGACAAGCAGACATATAATATCTAATTACATATATGCACAAACTCTACAATAACTATTCTTCCAACGTGATTAAACAAAAGCAATCACCATACGACACAGAATAAGAATGGTATTTCACGCATGTAAAACCACCGGTGTCTATGATAGATATAATTAATATTCGGGTCGGTCATCGAGACTAGCATCGAGACCGGTTGTGGGAACGAAATTCAGAACAGGATTAGGATTAGAGTTGAGAGCGAGACAGGTATCGGGACAGACACGGATTCTTGTATTGAAATCGACACTAGGATCAAGGAAAGATTGGTCAATATGAAATATAAAGGAATTCGATGCATAGTCGCTGACGAAAGCTAGGCGTTATACAATAACGTCCCGTCAAATGCTATTTGTAGCGCGGATGTACCCTTCGTCGGGTTTCGGTATCCAGGATCGTAAAGAATTACTTGACAGTGACTAGATTATGTACTTAAAATTTTGGAGAACTTAAAACTAAAACCCATTTTTAATCTTTAAAGTTAATCGCATCACATATTCCATATGATTCCATATATTTACAAGAGGAAGAAAAATGTGTGACCACTCGAAGTGTCAATAAAAAGTTAAATAAAAACATGGAACTTTTGCACCTCAAATAACAGTAGATAGATGGTTTCTGCGTATTAGTTTTTCAAGGACAATAGGAGGTACTCGTTCCTAAAAAAAGGCGTTATAAAACACCCGGTTGAAACAAAGTTCGTTTCGCTATATGCTATTTATTACATAACAAGGACAATGAAATAAATGAACAATATTACAGAATAATAATTATTAAAGATTTTTTAAAGTTACATTTAATTAAATGATATTAAAAAAAAAAACGGTTGTCTGTAAAGTCAGTTTACGGACGATAATTTTACATGATAATGTCATAAGAAAACATTGATGAAAAACTGTATTCTTTTATGAATTGAATTGAATTATTATCACTGAATTATGATTATTTTGTATAACACAAACAAGGAGTTAATTGAAAATAACAATGATTTCGATAAATTAACATTTATTTGCACTCGTTAATTCAAATATTTTTCTACTTAAATTATACAGTAAAGAGATAGATGCGTCACAAGCCGAATGCTTAGGCCGATGTGCCTCTCTGTTGTTCCGCGCCCTCGCTCGCACGCTCGGCTCAGGCGGAACGCGACAATGAGTCATGCTTTTTCGTGCGTGCAGCCGGCGTTCATCGTTTTATGAGACTTTATCAAGTCAAAAAAAAAATAAAGGAATGGTAATAAAATTGTAAGTAATTTTTTTTTATTGATAAAATACTAAAAATAAACATTTAATCATTAAATATTATAAAAATATAATATACTTTATCACATATAATAAATTTATAATATGCAACTATTATAAAAATGTAATATACCTTAAATACAGACATACGGTTATAAGGATGCAAACACACATACTATAGCAAAAGTGTAGTGTCGGTCAAAATGTTACACTTTTGTGGGTGTAACTCTCATTCGCGAAGTGTGCAGAGTACAACGTGCGATAAGGAACTCCAATCCAAAAATGGGAGCAACACGCAGTGACATAGATCTAGTATATTTAGTGTCTCTGGGTGTATGTTTATTATAAGCGCCACTGCTACACAAACATTGGAAGTGTTCAGCATAAGAATTCCGCTTGGACCTTTTAGTTATGGAATGTTCCATTTTGATCATAAGTCATGAGAATGAGTCACACGCACTGAGCATGCTGCGGTCATACCGACAAGAAGAATGACCTCTTTGCATTGTTTGCATAATTTTTATTTTCGTTTGCATGTGGCCTTCCTTAGTCATTAAAAATAATTTAAAGTGTCACAGTTTGGTGTACATACATACATATAAATTACAAGTATGATTTACTAAGTTATGTTTAATAGAAAATAATTAAACGTGTAAAATGAACAACGAATTAACATTTTTTAATATATAAATAATCTTACACAATTGGCATATCAATTCAGTGATGTTTTCTCATTCTACCATGGTAAATGTTTCTAGCATGATAGATGTCAATAGAATCCGTGTATAAATTAATTTGGATCCATAGATCCTAATGAAATATTATAATTAATTTCTTTTCCTTTTTCTGTGACATTAATAGGACGACGAATCTAGCAACGTTTTGAGTTTCAACGCGATAAATAAAGCCGCTGAAAGAATTTCTGGCGGCATTGTCCGCACTCCTCTCTGCGTAAGTCGGCGGAACCATTATGCTAATTCTATTGGTATTCATAAGTGTTTACTGAAACCTTTTTTTTTATTTTTGTATCGTTGTGATTGTGCAGATCGCGAAAATCAGCAAAAGCATGGACTATGACATCTATCTGAAATGCGAGAATCTACAATACACCGGCAGGTAATCCCGCTATTTGGGATATATTGTTTCGTAAAGTTATTGGAAGATTAATTTATTTCATTTCTATAAGCGAAGCTAACATATCGAAATTTATTGAGTATTCAAAAAAAAAAAATTGAATTAAACATATAAAAAAATACAATTAGGTGTAGTCAATTTTTCGTGTTGCAGTTGTGCCGAACGTGGAATACTCAATTTCATGATGGCGGCCGGTGCTGATATCAAGTCGCGGGGCGTGGTCGTGGCGTCGCAGGGCGCGTTGGCTCTGGCCGCCGCATACCATGGCCATTGTTTAGGAATTCCTGTAACCTGTTCAACTTTATTATTCATCCGCTTGTCTATTGGTAGCAAAGAGTTTATAGAGTGCCATCGGATTTTTCTTTTAGTGTTCTTTAGTCTATAGGGAACCCTTACACCTTCGCCATGTCCGTCCGTCCGTCTGACTCTCCGCGACTTAGCTCGAAGACTCTCAGTACTAGAAAGCTGTAACTTGGTATAGGTATATATATTAATCAAGCCGATAAAATGGTAGAACACTTTTAAAAAGAAAAATTGTTAGGGGTACCTCCCCTACACGTAAAGTGGGGTGATTATTTTTTTCATGTATATCAGAGTGGGATATCTTTGTATAGTATAGAAATCCTTTAGCAAAATATTAAGTTTTCAATTGTTACATATTGTTGGAATCAAGTGCCCCTCTTGCTAGCGAAATGATTATTTCTTGGATATGTCAAAAAAAATCATGACAATAATACATATAACGAAATTAAAAAGAAAACTATCATAGCTACGTAGGCAAGTTGACGAGTAATAATCGATCAACTTATAAAATATGGGTGAAGAAGTAAAAAGCAATTTTTGGTACAAATTTCTGTGGAAATTACTTAAATGACGTTATAATTTGTGCAAAAAGCTTGTAGTAAATATAAATTTATCCACGTAAAATTATTGAAATATGAAATCATAACATCAATCCGTGACACCCGTCCTAAGTGGGCCCGTTTTTAGACTTTATTAGTCGTTAAGCTGAATTTTATTTCGTAGTATCAAACAAAAAAGTCCCCTGCCATATTGTGACAAGCAACTACGGGACCCTACATTGCGCATGGCTTGACGCGCACATGACTGGTTTTTTTTTAATTAATTACAGTTTGCGAATGCTTATCATATTTTATTGCTTTACTTATTTAATGTATATGTCAACAACTTCATTTATTCACTCCATCAAATACGGATTGATAATATAGAAAAGATTTACACAGAATTTTTAACATCCGATACCCACGAGCTCGCAAGAAATCATTGATCGACGTCAGTGAAGCGAGAGGGATACGCAAAGATTGTACCATGTGCAAATTTATAGTCTCTGTTCATCCTTCTTAGTAATGGGCGTGAGGTTAATATTAATAATATTATATGCCGCAGGTGACGGTGGTGATGCCGGAGCGTGCGTCCCCCAGCCTGGCTTACCGATGCTCGGACTTGGGGGCTAAAGTCGTTGTTTGCGGGGACTCGTTAGAGCAAGCAGTAACTTATGCGAATAAACTGTATAAAGAAACAGAACAATTTTATGTTAGGTACTTTTTTAATGTCATCAAAACACTTTTACAATATTGAGGAAATACAATTAAATACAATTTTATTATATTTTAGTAGCTTCGGATTGTTATAGACGTATGAACGAGTCTGTCGTTGCATATATGTTTGTGAAAACCTGTGCATTGGTTCAGTTCCGATGATCTGCTGGTGATCGCTGGATTGGGCACGGTGGGGCTGGAGGTGATAGCGCAGTTACCCGAGACGGAGGCGCTGTTGGTGCCGGTGGCGGCGGGCGGCCTACTTGCTGGCACGCTCGTGGCCGCCAAGATGCTCAAATGTTCTTGTCTCGTTTACGTAAGTTATTTCCATTAAAAGTAACAAATTCTACTATTTTTTGTATTAGCAAACCCTACAGATCATAAAGAATAGTTAATGTTGTAACGTTTAAACCGTATTTAGGACAATTAATATCTAATTTTTAAGCTTCCAAAATGTGACAAACAATTCATCGCTTTCTTTAATCTTAGTTAAAATTGCAATGGTTTTCCATCTAATTTAAAATTCTCGATCTAATATCCTACATGTACGTGTGAGCAGCCGTAGCCAGGCTCAAGCGTGTCTATATATTCCTATTCACCTATGCTCGAGCGCCGACCTTCCGTGTCGTCAACGTCCTATATCGATAACCTTCTCCATCGACGCAGTCTAGTCCCTAGCCAATCTGTATGAGTTTCTCCCTGCGCTGTGCTCTATGGAAAGTAATTAAGTAGAACAGTATGAGGCACAAATTTTAATTAAGGGGAATGACAGCTGCAATCAAAATTTTTATACTAAAGACAATGGAAATTTTTTCGTATTTTCTTTAAGTTTAAAATTAGATCATAATTATGTCTTAGATATAGTTGATATATGAACACGAATATCTTATATGATATAATTGTTGGTGCGTTTGTAACTAATCGTTTGAATTCTTAACGACTTGATTAATTTAGGTCTCAAAGTGTTATTTTGTTGCCGCGGCGGTTTATAGCTATGCTAGGATTCAGGTGGCACTGTAGTCAAGTTATCGACAAATACATTTATGTACCAAAATAACTCATATTCACGATATGTTATGATTTAGTACAAAAAAGGAACTCGTGAAATCTTAATCCGATAGGTGACGTCGAAGTTAAGTTACTAATAAAATCTCTATTGTACTCCTCTTAACGCAAATGTTTAAAGTAGAGCATTACTCTTAACTTGCGAAAGAAAATGCAGTCTTGAACTTTAATTATTTATATATGCATATCCCACTTGTACAGTAATATCAGTAGATACACTGATATTTAGAAAAACTATTCATTTAACACAATCATAATAAGAAATTGACATTTATAGCGTATTACATAAGCAAAAAACCGGCCAAGTGCGAGTCGGACTCGCGCAGGGTTCCGTACCATTCATTATCTATACAGAATTAGACACTATAACCTTTTTTAAAATTAATATATATCAAATATTCTGTAAATATTTCAAGTTTCTACCTGCTGTCGTTATTAAGATCGAGAAAAAAACGGCAAAGAAATCACGTTTGTTGTATGGGCGCCACTCTTAATTTATTTTATTTTAATCTAATTATTTATTTTTGATCTGAATATACAACTAAATATTCTGTGAATATTTCAAGCATTTACCTATTGCCGTTATTAATATCGAGCAAAAAACGGCAAAAGATTCACATTTGTTGTATGGGAGCCCCCCTTTAAATACTTATTTATTCTGTTTTTAGTATTTATTGTTATAGAAGCAACAGAAATACATCATCTGTGAAAATTTCAACTGTCTCGCTATCACGGTTTATGAGATATAGTTTGGTGACAGACAGACAGACAGTGAAACTCTTAGTAATAGGGCCCCGTTTTTACCCTTTGGATACGGAACCCTAAAAAAACTGAGTGAAAAAAATCTATGGACGTCCATGTGTCTGTAGTGTATGTATTATACTATCTATGAATCCCGTATGTGGTCACGAAAATAATTTTTTTGATAATTTTTTTGTTCACCTTAGACGTGCTTCCTCTTTTTTTTATATTGAAAATGGTTGTTTAATTCAATGTCGTTTATTTGATATTAATATTGAAGTAAAATCGCTTCGTATTTTATATATTGCATGCCTCGTAACGCGAAGCATTAAAGTAGTGCATTTCTTTATGTATGAATAAATTTAGCTTTAGGCTGCGGATGGGCGCTTTTTTGTCAGCTGATCTATAATTACAATCTATTGCGCACGCGTCGTATTCTTCTTGTTTAAATCGAAATGTCACGAAATTTAAAACTGAAATTAAAACAAAATTTGTTTTTACAATTTTTCTATTTGTGAATGGGCGTTATGAGGCGTGTATTTTTAATATTTCTAAATATTTATAAATCAAAATGACTTGTACTCGTAATTATGAATGTTGGCTTAGTGTCAAAAAAAAAAAAGAAAATTTATACCCATTAGATGGTGCTGTGGTCGAGTTAATAATAAGTTTTATTTTCCTAAATCAAGATTATTCATAAACAGATAATATATAATATTCGTGTAGTAAAAATAAATTTTAGTAAGGTACAAAATATATAAAAACAAAATCCTACACACTATCTACTGGAAAGAGCAGAACGACGTCTGTTATTCGTCAATAGTTATTTATTTCATACCTATTTTATTATTAACTTTGTTTTCAAAGAAGCGTGTTTTTTCAAAGAACACTATATTTGCGTAATTTTTTTTCTGTTTTATATTTGAACGATCTTAACAAAAATTTTAAAAACCTATTAGATATGTCTAGGTTTCTCTTATAATTTTATAATTCACCTATAGCTTTCTGTATATTTAAATATTGCGAGAATTGCATGAATATCCAAAGTTAATCGAATTATTTTCCATAAGAAAGTGTCTCATATATTCAGAGTACTTACTATAGTATTAATTTTATTAAAAAAATTAATAGTTATTAAAAAATGGAATACAGTTGAAAAAAATAACACGTCAGCGCCATCTGTTGTAGTATAGTAATTTGGCATGAAATCATTACAAAGTATGTTATTATAGACGATATTATTATCGAAAACAGATGGCAATTATTTAAGTTATTGGAAATTAATATATTTCTAGATTAAAAATACGACACGTTCTACAATGACATGTAACAGATTCATTTTGAAATCTATTCATTAATACAATTGTTACATCTATACTTATAGCAAGCGTATTTTGATTTACATTTTTTGTAACTCGAAAAAACTTTCTAATAATTGACATTTGTTATGGAATATATGTATATAGTATACATATATGGAATATATATATATATATATATATATATATATATATATATATATATATATATATATATATATATATATATATATATATATATATATATATATATATATATGTCTTGATTTTTATTTTCAATGTAGATATACAAGCGTCTATTTTGAGATATTATTGAAATTTAAAATGTAGGTATTTGTCGAGACATTTAATTATGGGAGGTATTCATTTGGTTCGTAAGGGTGTGGAGTGTAGCCGCGTGCCGACGATGTTGCGCGCGCTGCAGGTGGGCCGGCCCGTCGAAGTGCCGACGGCGCCCACGTTGGCCGAAGGGCTGGATGCTCCTTGTGCCGGACCCAACGCCTTCGCTACCATAAAAGGACGTCTCGATAGGATGGTCGGATTTTATTTGCCAATATAATAAATTAGGATTAGAATGAAAATTATGTGGAAAAGGATATGTCTACATAATATATTATGTACTTATAGTTAAGTGTACAAACTCGAAGGCATGGCACTTCTTTAGTTGTATTTTATCAATTGGCTTAGATATTAATGTCATCTATATTTTTCTAAAGCATTTTTTATATTCACCTTGGTAAATAAAACTTAAATAAATAAAAATTCCAAATGGAATTTTTTTCCAACTAATTGTTAATTTAAATATTAGGAATAATAAAAATATTTATTTATGCAACAAAAATTTCGTTCATGTTTTATTGTCTCAATATTGTTTCTGGTAATAATCACTTTATTTATTGAACAATTCATTAATGTTTCAAAACCTCACATTTCATTATTAAAAAAAAAATGGGTTTTTGGACTTTATGTTTTATTTTATTTCAATTTACAATAATCATACTGATAACTATTAAGTTTGTTCTGTTCTAACCATCCCATTAGATCGTTAGATCAGATTCGAGAAATGATATAAGAAAATCCTTATGAATTATTACAAACTTAAAAATTAGGTTTGCTGTAAATTTCTTTGACACCTTTTCACAATCAGTTTCTCATTTTTTTACATGTTCTATTCGTTTTATATTTTAATCCATCAATTTACTGAAAAGGGTAAATTTTATTTTTTTTAAATAAGAATAGATTTTGGATGAGCAAAAATATAATTACCTGTTAAAATTTCAAATCATTTTAACTGTTTATGCATTATTTATTTTACGACGGCTCCACCTGCGCATTGCCTGTATGAATCTGGATCGAAATTTCATCTTGTGTTTTATTATTATACCAAATTTCATTAAAATTGGATTATTCTTTCATTATATGAAAACATAACATACAAATGACTCAAAGACGCAAAAATTATCCAATTTCCTTCTTTAAAGTTTGTGCTATAATACCAAATTTCAATACATCCGATTTAGTGTCTGTGAGTGTTAGTGTGTGAAATGTGTTAGAGTTAGGATGAATGGTAGGAACAATCAAGCTTTTAATTTTTCTTTAAGTTTCAATACACTAATAATTTACAATTAATTAAATATTAATGACACATATGTAATATTTACTTGACAATTTAATATTAAATCTTTCTAGTGTGATAGTATATCCTTTTATTTCACCTAGGATGTAGGTTAAGAACAAATGTTGAAGAACCTATTCTTCCAGCTAATTGCTATAGAGCAATATAGATTTATCATAAGAAAAACCATTTCTTTCGTTTACAAGGACAAGATAAGTGAGATGCTTCACTAATTTATAGGCTTTGTACTGTTACAACTATCATAGCGGTAATTATAGACATATTTCATTACGGTGTTGCTTTTCAAATGCTGTTAGTTGGTCGTGGACGAGGCGTGGGTGGCGCGAGCGGTGTTGGCGCTGGTGGAACGCGAGAGGCTGGTGGCGAGCGGCGGTGGTGTGGTGGCACTCGCCGCACTTATGCAGGGTCTTGCGCCCGAACTACGCGGGAAACGGTTTATATTTTCTTCTGAATACAAAATATATGTTGACAGTAATAAATTCATAATAAAGAAGTATCTAATAAAAACACCCGGTCTTTCAATCCACTAAGTTATATGGGAACATTTCAGTAGTTGTACAATGTCCACTGCTGGCCATAAGCCCTCCCATCTTCCTTCTCGATTTTCAAGGTGAGTAGTCCTAAGTTACTTATAGCCAACAGTGGTTTACAGGCCTTATTAGGTCATTATTCCACCTAATATGGAACGTCTAACACTATGATGTCCAGTTTGTGGTCGCTAATTGAAAACCTTTCTTCTCTAATGTAAGACTTATCTGTAGAAATGTACTAGAGTATAGAGATTCAATTAGTTATGTGTACTAGGGTGGTGTGTGTGATAAGCAGTGGAAACATTGAGAGTGGGCAGTTGTCACGGGCCATCCAGCGCGGGCTAGGCGCTGAAAGTCGTCTGGTTCGGTTTGCAGTGCCGGTACCGGACACTTGTTTCGGCTTGAAGGATCTTGCAACTGCTATAGCAAACCAACAGGCTATCTTGAAGAGTTTGACCACTGAACAAGTGTGGGTGACCAATGATGTCAATGTTATTTGGGTATGTAGAAGTGAATAATTACTATGTGCATAGATAATTCATTATTAGTATAATTTATTTTTACGATGGAACACTATTTTCAACACAAAACAAAAATCTTTGTATCTCCTTAATGTGCATATATAGTGAACTGATCTAGATATTATTAATAGTAAAATCCTATCAATATTTGATTAAACATGTAGGTTTAGAGCAAATATGTATAATAACTTGTTTATTGATGTAAATAATTGAGTTCTGCTTTTCTACTTGTTTTTCAGTACAATCCCATAATTTTTATGTACCTATTTGCAAATGCATTATTTTCTAATAAAATTGTTATTCTAGGCAAATGTTGTTGTTGAAACAGTAAATGAAGAGCACACGACTGCACTCAAAGACTATATAAGAAATCTCTACCCGTGTGTACGATTTGTTTTATATGATCTGGAGGATAAGCATTAATTATGTATCAGTTAAATTAAATGTATTTTATTGTGGTGATCTAACTTACAATTTGGAAAGTATGTTCTAAAGTCACAAAATAACTTCTGGTTGAAAATAAATAAAAGAAAATATTTGTATTTACTTTTTATTTAACCTTATCATAATTATGCGACAGGATCATCTCCTTTGGTGGCTCTCGTATAGATTACTTGCCCATGATGCTGTACAACCTGTTTTATCAAACCTGGAATGGAGAAAAATATGTCAATAAAGATTTACTTACACCATTAAATGCACTGATTATAAATGTTTTTAAATCAGACTCAATATATCAGTTTCATTTACTGTCACAGAATATACAGAAATAATGATCATCACAAAAATGTGAATTTAGTAGAACTATTACACCCTGTAATAGTTCCAGATTTTCTTGTATATGTGTAATAACCGAAGGTTTAGAATACCTTTTTCTCTAAGCTCAATAAGAGCTCGTCGAGCCAAGGAACCACGGACTTTCAACCTTTCGGAAACAACAGCTGGAGTGATTAACTTGTATTGTGGTACTTCTTTATACAATTTTTCATAGGTAGGTTTATCAAACAACACCTGGTTGTTCAATTTATCACGAACTTTTCCTTTGGACCACTTCTGCAAAATAAGAATATATCATTTAAACATTATATTTATTAAATACCAATAATTATAAGGAGAATGACTACATACTAAATTAGCGTTTAATTTATCTTCAGTTATATATGGCAAAAACTACACTGCGTTAACATTTCTACATAACCTAAGCAAATAATTTAATAACGTTTATACCTTCTTTTTTGCTTTGCCGCCGCTAGACCCTTCCTTCTTTTTTTGTGTCTTCTGAGGTTGTTTGGCCGAGGCCTTCGCGTCCTTCTTGGGTGGCTAAAAAATAAAAGATAGTTGTTGACAAGCCAAATCACCACGAGGTTAACTCGATGTACATTTTATGTACAGTTTCAGAGAGAGTAATAAAAACGTAATACACCGAAATGATAAAAATTTAGGTATATCACTGCTTAAAAGTAGTATTTTGTCTTTTTAGCACGTAATTTTGATATTTCAGAAAACCTGCTACACTTACCATTTTAATACCAGATAGAAAGATGGACGAAACGTCAAATAACGGAAGCAAAGTTATGGTTGCGTTCGATATATATTTAAACAATTTGAAAAAATATTACAAATTCGTTTAAGGTATCAATACCAATATTGCTTGCAATTATTTGATTAAGGTATTAGTAACAATATTGCTTGCAATGATTTGAATAAGATATTAACACTAATATTGCTTGTAATGATTGCGTCTTTGAAGAAATTGAAAAATGTTGTGGTTGATTTTTACTATATGACGAATTGGAAATAAAAGCAGTTTTTTAATAATGTTTTAAAAACGGGCTAATTTCTAAGTTAAGCTCACTTGAAAAGGGACGTTGTTGGATTTTTTTCGATATAACAATAATAAAATTATTAAACGATTCTTTTTAATCTTAGTCCGCTTATAAGATTAACGATAAAAATCATTTCTTTGTCGAATAACTTCCAAAAAACCTATAAACGTAATTATTATTTACTAGACGATTTATTTTATACCTGCTTACTAATTCAAAATCACATAAAAAATCATTAATACGACTTTGAATATATAGTACTAGTAACATTACATTTTCATAAGTCTAATAATCCGATGGCTATAAAATTGATTAAATAATAACGACTCTACTATAAAACTAATAACAAATCTTTTGTAATAATAGGTAAAAGCATTTTTTGTAGGCAATACGTCACAACTAAACCTATGCTATATGTTACGATGGTCTAGCAAGCGGCTCTAACGATTGCGATTGAGACTAAAGTCTGCTTTTTAAGTTTTATGTATACAGATGTCTCTTTTGGAAAAACTCGATAAAAATATGTTATTATATTTACCGTTTTGGGAAAGTTAATTAGATTGTTGCTATGTTATTGGTTTTCAAAACAAATAGTATTATATAATATGAATTACAGATGATATTATTTGAATAAAATACTTATGTGAATTTTGTAATTTATTTATTTATTGTTGAAAATGAGTATCAGCAACTTTTCCTACACGAAGTTATTATATCCCAACGAAAACATATGAGATGCTGAGCAAAGCTCGGTTTTCCGGGTACTCCTAAAATGATGAAAAATTTTACAAAATCTTTCATCAAGCAACAAAAAAAAAAATACAAAAGTTAATATTGTGTAGTTTTGAAAATTAGTTTTCTGAAATACGAAACAAATTTTAAAACTACTTTAATTTTCATAAACGTAATGTGCGTTTGTTTGACGCAATGTTTTTTTTTTGAACACAAGTTGATTGTTCAATTTTTAAAACGACTCTAAGGCATGTATTTTTAGATAACCATTCTGAAAATCGGTAAAGTAATTCAAAAAGGATAATTATTTTTTTAATACAATATTTAATTTTATTTCAACTGTCTTTACGGATAAACTTAATTTCTTGTTAAAACAAAGCGGAACTTCAAAGCTTTGTTTTAATGGTTTGATAGCACAAGAAGAGAAAATTTCACTTGAAAGGTACTTGGTTATACGACAACCTGGTTAAGTGGGATTTTCAAATATTAAAAATTACCATTGGCAGGTCTATTTATGTATGCATAGACGTTGTTAATGGCTGGTTGAAACTTAAAAACCCAACCAAAATAATTTAGACCTCTGGGTTTTACTTAAAATATTATTTAAAAATAATTGCTAGTTAATTGTATCGGGTTAAATTTTGGGCCAATAATCGACCCAACTAGTGAAATCGCACACGCTTTGTTCTAAAACAAGACATCAGTGGAGTGGTTTAATATTATTTCAAATCATTATTATTGTTTTTTGGTTGAAAGTATGAAAATAATCATAATATATTTTTCATAACAAAGCTTAATATAGTAATCGCTTAAGATTAAAATTAATATGAAACTTTTATTTTATAATGTCGGTGAAAATATATATAAAATACTTGATAATTTCTAAAGTGTAAAATATATATGTATAATAAAGTGAATATAATAATATGAAACTTTATTATTACTTATGTAATAAAATAAGATGACGATAAATCAAACTTAAACATATTTTTGTTGAACATAAATAATTATATATAATTTGCTAAAAAAGATATTCAAATACTATAAACATTTTTTTTTGGAATAACTTTAATCTATTGTATGATTTCCTTTTAGAGGTAACTATAATATTTGTGCAAATATAATGCAAATAATAAATAAAAAAATTGAAAAGGCGATTCTATTAGTGTAAGAACAAAGTTTCTAGTGTTAAGCGACCGAATAATGTGACAACGCAAGAAATACGAGACCGGTGTTGCTTAGTCCCGGTTTTACGTCAGTTTACATCTCAGTTTTTGATGCCACTTTAAATGAAGAAATACAAAAACAAAATACTCATCGAATACTCATTATAATACGTTATTGAGCACCTATTATAAATAAACAAAATTTTGCTTATCGAAAATAAGAAATACCATTATTTTTCATAGCTTTTTACTTGTTATTTTTGTATTTTTTAACAGAATACTTTGACGTCCTAATGAAAGGTGCGACGAAACTATACTGAATACAATGAGTACTAAACTGTTTATTTTAGCACTCATTTACTGCGCCCGTTTTTGAACATGGGAAGGTGCATCTTCTCTTTTTCATAAATCAATGGGTTTTTATATAAAATTGAATATTGTAGTTATTTAAATTCTATTATTTAAAGTAGGATTACAGAAATTTTTCATTAAACTCAAACGTATTTAAATTGTATTATAAAGTTATAAACAACTTTTAATTAGTATCAGTTTTTGCTTCGAAAAGATCCATTTTTTTTAATGTCACTATCGCAATTTCATGTATTTTTCTTAATAGAATAAATACCTAATTTGCAATTATTGTTGTTTTATCAATTTTTATTCGTTATTGAACTACATCGGCGGCGGCAAAGTATTTTGGAACTTTTACTTCCCGCAGCTATAAAATACCCTAGCAATGAAAAAACAATAAATAGGAAATAAAAAGGCATCCTTACCTGTAAATATTACATAATTATGGCTCATCTAATTTTATAGTATATTTTCTTGTGAACTAATCAAGTTTAGCACAATGTATAGAATGCATGTGCGGCGTAAGTAAAAATTTATTTCTTTTATATTTTACAGTACAACGCACAAAAGTTTGGTAAATTTAATGCGCGGGTATAACGCTCCCCGACCGTTCCTTTTCCTTTCCCTGCATTCCTTTTTTACGCCATTGCGACGCTTTCGTGACTAACTTCACAGCGGCAGACTTTCGTGCGTTGTACTGTACAACACATTTAAGATGCCAATACTATTTTGGATAAAAGTTTGTAATCTGATAATATTTTTATTGTGCTACACAAGCGCAAGAAATGCGAAATTCGGCATTCACCTACAGTAGATAAGTCTAGGAAGACTACATAGGTGACAATGATCACACTGACAAACTTTTCCTATAATTTTAGACCAGTTCAAACTTAGAAGTTTATAATGATGTGGAAGTTCATAGCATATATTACTTCAGCAACATTATTTATTACTACAATTATATTATTTATGTAATTTACACTAAGAAAAGTCACATAAAATACTGAACACAATATACGGTGTATAAAAATACATATGATAGATGATTTTTTACATCAAGCAAAAACTATTTGCAAATATAAAATAAACTTTCGAAATAACTGTAAAAATCAGTATTTAATACTGTTATTATTTTCTACTTTTGGTTTCAAATCACCTTTTTGTGCTATACTCTTAGAACACTTATTTCCTTTAGTAGCACAATTTTCCACTTAGTTTGAAAATGGCTGTTTCATTTTCAGTGCTTTGTTTCATAAGCAGTGAGTCATACTAGATGCATGAATACACATATTTTTGTAATGGGCAAAGCTGTTAACAAAAATTTTCTTTTATTCTTTTTCCTTAGAAACTGGACTAACTTATACAAAAAATATACAAAATAAGAGAATAAAGTTATGTATCATACCTTATTAAAATTTGCATGGTCTACACAAGTTTTTCCGATCATCATTGTTGCATTGTTCACTTTTTTTGAAGAATGACATTTAAAATAAGGACAAATATTTTTGTACATTTACCAACGCTCAAGAATATTTATTTTCTTTCTAAAGCTAGTTTATTTTCTTTCTAAAAGTTCTAAAAATTATGTCATTAAATAGGTGCAATCTTCAGAAGGATAATAAAAAAAAATTGTAATATATTTAATAAGTTACTTTTTATAATACAAAATTTTGAGTTTATCATTTTGAGCAATAATTGGACTAAAAAGGCATAAAATAAGTTTCCTTAGGATATGAAAAAAACCAAAAACATAAGCAAGAACATAACTGTTTAATGTCACTAACCAACAATGCATAACAATAACACAGAAGACTTTAGATTTATCATTTAGACACAATGTAACAATACAATCTGGTTGAAATAAGAATATTGTCCTTAAATTCACATTTGCCTCTGTAATGACTCATAATATGCTAATTCTTCTTCAGTAACAGAAGGCCGGAAGGACTGGACGCCTTCCCACAGTTCTGATACACCCAATATAATAGAATCTGTATTTAGTTCATTTTCCTTGACAATACCTGCAATTTTTTACAAACACAAAAATTACATTTATGTCTAGCATAAAAAGTAATAAATAGTGAATAGCTTCTTATTATATGGATAGAAAGAATATACATTCACTGGAGCATATCATACATAATATTTTCATCATAATTGATTCGAGTATATAATATACTTATATAATTATTGAGATTTTATAATATCCGTTTGACTTTGATTTCATTTTCAAATCTTCCACATTTCACTAGAAACTTTAGACTTGGATAGGTTAGAACCCATAATGTTTCATCTGACGGTTTTTATAGTGGGGAGGTTTTAAGGGATTTTAATTGACAGCTCACAATGCTTTGTAGATGTTTTTGATTCAAGGCAATTACATTCCATGATTAAATCATGTATGGAAGTGTATTGTTGTATTTTACAATACCAAATTTTTTGAAATTCAAATGCTCTGCTCATTATTTTCAAATGGAACCAATTACACTTTCATGAGAGAATTGATTACTTATGCTTAAACAACTTAACTTCAACTTTAATGACATTTCAAATGCTTTTAGTCGAGTGTTATTATGATTCGCTAAGAGATTTGACTGTTTTGTCAAATGACATTAATAAAAACTAATAATAATTTGCTTGACATTTTTGTTAGAGATTATTATACTTAATATGAAATTAGTTTTGTTGTACTAATAGTAATAATGCTTATGGTGGGTTGCACTAAAAGTAAAAATGTAATTTGTCAATATGAAGATTTGACAGATTGTCCTGACTGACAGTTTGACAGACTGTTAAATCTTACAGATTTTATGAATTATGCTTTTATTTTTAGCGTGAGTCTTACTTATTGTTACAATGATTATGCGGCTTCTTACATTCGGAAACAATACTAAATATTCCAACATTTTAGCTCAATGCGAGTAGCATATTTATTTTCAAATTGGATATGTTGCATAATTATTTTATTTCTAATTTACAGACCAATTTAAATTAATTAAAGCTATTGTATTGGTTGATATGGTCATTATGTTGGTCTCTAAAATGTAAGACATTAAATTTCCCAAAAGGTTCTAGATGTAAATGTCAATTTAATATATCCAAATAAATTTTTGCATACATATGATTACAACAAATAATAGAATATACTATACATGACGCAGTATACCGAAGATTATTTTAACAGCAATGATGTTACATAATATACATAAAATTACAAGAATAGAATGATTTGGAGACAGAAAGGGTGTCAATAACCACCAAAGATCTGTGACAAATTCTACTTTACAGAATTACAGATTACTAATTCTGGTATAATAATCTAATATTGGTACACCACCAGTCAGTCATTTTATGCCGATGAAAATGCCAACATGGTAACTCAGTGCCAAATGCTTGTGATTTTTTTTAAGTTCAAAAATGTCTAAGAAACGTTATATTTAGAATATAGTATTTCCAATCTTAGTTTTGGTATAATTGAATAATTGTGTCTTTTAATGGTTAAAAATGTAACAGTTTTAACATACCACTATGTAACCTGTTCACTAGTGCTCGAACAGCGGCCGCTCGAGCCGTCGACACCACCTGCATCAAGTCGGCGCCCGTACAGCGTTCGGGTAGGGCCGCCGCCACGTCGTCCAGTTTCACCTCTGGTCGTAGTTTGTGGCTACAAAAATGCGATAGTTGTGTGATATTAATAACAAGTAACAAATAAAAAATATATAAATAATATGCAATAAATAAAAAAAAATGGAGCATAAACAATGAAGAATTACGTATCCTAATTAATCGAATCAAATGTTAAGTTTGTACTTTTTACAGCATTAGTCGTACAGAACTACAGTTTGATATATTGGCATTACCTTCTACATAAGGCGGTAAGGACTTTAGTTTTTTCTTCCAAGCCAGAATAAGGACCCACGTATATGAGTTTGTCAAGCCGACCGGGGCGAAGCAAAGACTGCTCAAGCAAATCAGGCCGGTTAGTGGCACCCATTATGAAAACGAAATTTGATGTATCGGCATCTAAAATTGACATGATTTAATATCATTCAGCAATTCTTAGACATAAATGTGTTTAACTTATTATCTATGAATAGATCTCCTAATCCGCATTAGACTAGCATGTACGATTTTAAGATCCAAGAATAAAACCTGTCAGGTTTTTATCACTATTTCATCAAAAGCAGTTTATCACATAAATTTAAATAAAAGATAGAACTACATAATACCTTTGAATAAAAGTAATATACATCAATGGAAGTCATTAAAAAACTGATAGATTACAATAAAAATAAGAGAAAATTAAATTAATTAGAAGAGTTTATCTCTTCAAATTATTTTAGTTACTTGAACAATCAAATTCTATTCATTTATAATATTGTAGCTGATTATAAATTGTCACTTAATATGCATACTATATCAATGTATGAGATCTGTTTGGGATCAAGTAATTTTGTATCTATGCATGTTTATTTATATTTTTATAATAAATACTTTGTTTTGCAAGTAAAAAGTCACTACCGTCGGTATAGGTGACGCCGTCAACTTCAGCCAACAGCTGACTGACGACACGGTCGCTGGCACCGCCGGAGTCTCCGGCAGCTCCGCGTCGCGGCGCTAGCGCATCCAATTCGTCAAGGAAGACTATACAAGGTGATGACGCCCGCGCTGACTCAAACACTGACGATTTTTAAAAAATTATACAGTGAATCAAATATGAATTAATCTAAAAATACATACAGTTTAATCTGGGCTTCTTCAAATTTTATTCTAACCCCGATGATATACAGAGGGCTTCAATTTGTTAATCGTTGAACAACATATATAAACTGCTCGAGCAAACAAGCAGACACTGTCAACCAACTGAGCGGTTGTGAAACATTCGAGCAGTCATCTCATACATCAGCTCATTGAACAATTGTTGTCAACTGCTCCAACAGATGTCAATAGCTCGCTTGATCACTGTTGTAATATTAATTTAGCAGTGAGAGGGGAAATGCCGACTGCTTTGGGGATGTCAACAGACCGAGCAGTCGGTGTATGTGTGGAAACTGCGCCGCCATATGGCGAAATTGCGCCATATTGCTACTGCTCAGTGTGCTCGTGACTGTTCAAGCAGTTCATACATGTTGTTCATGTTCATATGTCGATGAAATACTTTCTATGAAAAATTTTGTTTGTCTTGTAGTTGCTGCTTATAACAGCTAGCTATAGACTGATTCAATATGTTTGTGTATTGCTGGCCTACATATCCAAAATAGTATAACTATGTAATAATATTACTAAATATTTAAAAAGTTATTTTTTGTAGTGTTTTATGAAATTTGAAATTATATGTAATGCCATGAATGACTTTTTGCTTTGTAAAGTACTTATAGTTAGGTGACATGTTTAAATCCAGTATGTTTAGATATACACAAAAATATGTTTTGTTATTATGTACATTTATATCTTATATTTGTTATAGCATACATCTAAATATTTAATGTCTTGAATATACTAATTGTATTACCTTTCCTGACGTTTTCTTCTGATTGTCCAATATACATGTTCAACAGCTCAGGGCCTTTCACACTCAAAAAGCTAACATTAAGTTCTGTACTGATTGCTTTAGCTATTAATGTTTTTCCACAACCAGGTGGGCCATATAACAAAATACCTGAAAATAAATATGAAATGATTCATTTCTGATTACATAAAAAATTATATTCTACGGATTATATAACACAGATCGATTAGTTTATGTCCCAATGATTACCATAATTTAAAATATTTGTACTATGAGTATATAGTTATTGACAAAATAAGTTGTTTTGTCCATTGTCTTCATAAAAACCTTAATACCTGATCTCTTGAACGAAGAGTTTTTAAACAGATGTGGGTACTTAATTGGAAATTCTATGGTTTTCAGTAGCTCTTTTTTTAATTTATCTAAGCCTCCAATGTCATTCCAATACACTTTAGGTATCTTCGGTGCATCTAAATGTTGGCTCTGAAGGTTTCTTATAGACTCTGGAATAGATACAGAATAAACATTAAAAAAAATTGTAAATTCTAGATTGCTATCTGGAAGATAGTTTCTATATATTTGCAATTCATGATTTCTATGTTCGTAAATTACAAATATGCTTAATTCAGGAGGAATTATGTAAAATAATAACATTCTTCCATAGTTTTATAATAAAAAAAAAAGAAAAATATTTACCTAATGCAGAATTAAAATCTTCCTCTTGTATGAAAGATAGATTTGGGTCTGAAGCAAGTTCATTAGCTGAATTATGTTGTTTTATATATGATTCTCTTAATGCAAAATGCATTAAAGTGTCTATATCGCCATAACGGAATGTTTCCGTTTTAGCTGCCACTCTTTGAAGTATTTCTTCTGTATTCTTATCTAATTCTGTTTCACACGTGTTAAAGATTTTGTTGTCAAATTGTGATGTTGCGTTATCACCTTTATTAATTTGCAATCCCATCACTAATGAGAACCATTTTAGTATTTCAAATCTTTCTTGAGCGTTAGGTTTTAAAATATGGAATCTTTCCAAAAATATCCTTCTAATATTTGGTTTTAAGTCTGACCTATCGGCCACAGCTATGAATATTATTGAATGTTTTGTATAATTTTGATAAAGATTTGTGAGTGAATTCATAAAGTATTCCATTACTCTGCAATCTTCATTGTTTTCCGAGTCTACTCCAAATACCTGAAATCCAAAAGGAATAGTGCTACAAACAAAAAGAGGCTACCAATTTCACTTTATTTGAAATTGAAATTTACAGTTTATGGTCAAATTATGATTATAATAACACCTCAAAATTATCTAACAATACTATGACAGGTGAACATCCTTTGGCTTTCTGTATAGTGTTATTTATTTTGCTTTCTGTCTGTTTAGCCGTGGAACTCTGCAAGGCATTGCAATCTATCTGGAGACAATTTAAACCTGTAAAATGCACACATTGCATATATGAGTTAAACAAGATCATAAATAATAGTTTATAAAGCTATTGCGTTGAATAGGCATTTGTACCGTTGTATTTAGCTAAGGTTTTTACAAGCAGATTTCGGCCTGATCCAGTAGAGCCAGTCAAGAGAAATATAGGTATAATTGGGCTTGTTAAAGATGAAGAAAGGTCACCTGAAATAATTAATGGTTAATTTTATTCATTTATCATAAGTAATTATTTTTGTATTGAAACATGAAAAAATATGAACACATTACTTTTTTATCTTCGAAAAAATATTTATGTTCAAATAACTTTATAATAATAATACAAACTCATGCCTATTGTTCGGAAGAGTAGGCAGGAACTATAGATTTGTACATGGTATGTGGATCTTACAATTTTTCGCATATCCCTCTTGCTTCATTGACATTCGTAATTTTTTTTCACTACATCTTCATTCCAACTACACTGATCGGTGATGTCACTGTTCGTATATCTATTTACTAAAGACACTCTACACATACTACTCAGAGATTGTATCGTCCCCATATTGATTCCACTTTCATTTTTCTTGTGCATTACCTAACTTTCACTACCTAAATAATCTTAGGTTATAATTTAAACTATAACATAATTAATTTTAGTATGCAGTGCTATTCATTCAAGACCCAGTAAATTCCTACATTCTTTAATTTAATTTTAACTCAAATTCAGTTCTAATTTCGATTTCCCTTGCAATTTTGATATTGATTTTTATTCCACTCGTAGTGACATTTCTGATTCTGGTTCTGTTATCAGTTAATGATTTTATCCTCATTTATATATATTATAGTATGTAGGTAACATGCAAGGCGTTTGGCTTCCATTCTGACTGATGCAAACGTTAGTTCTATTTCTGAATTTGAAAGCTTGAAATGTTATTCTATTCATGAAACAAATGTAGAGATAGCCTAGGTGTATCTAATAAAAGTGGACCCTAAGAGATATAAAGGAAGAGAGTTTGGTTTAATTAGTATAATAGTGAAGTCACATACATTGCTTGTACATACCTGAGAAGTAAACAAATAAACATAGTTCACATCTCTACCACCCGTTTGATTGAAGATCCCCGAATACTGAAAAGTTTGTACCTCTACAGTGAATCCCCATTTTACAACAGATTATAATAACATTACATGTATTTGCAATTTGCATTTTTTTCTGTGCTTGTGGGAGTGGTTTTCACATGATTTTACATGTAGCGATGACATCTCACTTATAACAAGGGTATCATAAGTTTTAAATCAGTAAGAGATAATTTGTTAAAAATATCTTTAATTAGAGTTCTATTTTTGATGCTACTGAGGCCTATCTATAAATATTTATGACAATTATAAAAAAATTAACTATATCAATTATGTGCAATTTCAAAGCATATTTTGTTACTCAATGATAATTAAGGTCTATTCAGTTGTTTAGATATGATAGAGTAATAAACATGTATACTTAGCCATTTATATTAATAAGATGTAATGTTTCGCTTGTGGCTTTACCTACATAGATATAAAATGTATTTTCTTTAACAATATCCTTACAAATTTGAAACTAGTAGTGGGAATGGAATTCTTTATTTCTGAATTGCTAGATAAAAGCTATAAAATAGGTTGTGACCATAGCCACAATGATTCTATGTGCAAAACTTGAGGTTGAATTAGTATATTTTTAATGAGGGAAAGTATTCAGAGATGCAATAATTAGCTGTTTTTCTAGTATTGTCGGCAACTTGGTCAGTATATTATACAATTCTTACCTATAACTCCAGATATGAAAGGGTAAAGAGCTTCTTGCATTTGGCTGAATTTTTTCCTTAATCCATTAGGACATGATTTCAAAAGTGGCAAATTTCTGTTCATACGCGGTCCATGTGTAAAATATTCATCTCTTGGTTTTATTACATGAATATTTTCTCCTAAAGATAATTGTGTTTCTCCTTTCACAATATAAAATGGTAAATCAATACCATTGTCATAATTAGAAATTGTAGTACTGTGTAAATTTTCATTGGAATTTTTATTGATTGAATCGCTAGAAACTTTGCGACATTTGAAGTGCAGTCTACCAAGGGAGTTAATGAAATCTAAATATTTGTAGTGAAATTTTGCAGTAATTTCAGGGGTCAATTCCACAATGAAAATATCACGAGGACTAATAAGTTTAGGGGTTGCAAAGTGATTGCTTAAAACTTTTTTCAGGAAATCATTTGGTAGATCATATTCAATAGCAAGTAAGCTAACTAACACAGTCTCGGCCATTTTTGGAGCGTGTTCCAATGATGGGACAGGATGAAATGATATCTGAATATCATCATCATCATCAACATTTAGATTGAAAGTATTTTTAATGTTATAAAATTCTGTTTCAGTAGCCAGCACTTTATTCTTTGGTACATGCTTTGACCCCACTATTGGCATTATTCTCATTTTATCTAAAGAGTTACATCTATCATCAGACCAAAACCTTCCATGTGGATTTGTGGTGATATATTTCAAATTGTACTTCAAATGCTTTTTCTCTATTTTAGTTAAGGCATATTTTTCTAAGATTTTGGTTTTACATTCATTACTTAATGTTAAGGCAACCCACAATGCTCCATTATCTGTGTAAAAAAGATTTTCACTAGCCAAATCTATAAATTGCTCTCTTGAAATTATCAAACATTTACTAGAAAACAAAGATATGTTATCTTCCAAATGTTCCTTTAAAAGTAAGTTGTGAATATTTGTCGAAATTGATTTAATAGTATAGTTTTCCATACTTCTACAAAGTCCTTTATATTTTGCTGTATAAATTCTATATTTAATTGCAAGATAAACTAAAAGAAGATACAAGTTGTATTTGGGATAAATGAGTTTTAGGCAAAATTTTATCACCCATAATTTTAGTAAGTAATTATCGTTCATAATCATTTAAAAGTATTGTTCGTACACTCTTCCAATAACACTTCATAAATCTAATTGTTCTAAAAATAATATTCGTGTTCTCGAAATGACTAAAGTTGATTCCAATTTAGTGTACACTTTTGTAAACAAAATTGCCAATTGAAAACTTATGCATCTGATAGCAACCACAAATGACAGATTGACACAGATTGACAGAACAATATGCAGCCGTTAGTTGTCAGGCGATAGTCAACAGTTACATTGGCACATTGATGTATAAATTTTTTTTATAGATCAATACAATAAGTGTGTATTGGTATTACTGTAACGGAACAATGTTATTGTACCTTATAATAGAATGTCAGTTACCATTCTTTTAGAGGTAGTCATTTGATTTTTCCTAAGTAATATATAAATAAATTTATAATTCAATACTTTTGTGTATTACACAAGTATAAGTGTAAACAGTATAATAATAAGATTGTATGTTTCTCTAATCTGAGGAGTAGGTATAGTAGCCACTTTTAGAACCGTATTCCTTTGTAGTTATACTAAAGAAACTTAATTTGTTCTCATGAAAAAGTGAAAATATGTCATATTCTATGTAGTAAGAGATAATACTAAGACCTTCTACTTTTAGAACGTCATCTTTACAAAATATATAAAAGTGAAAAAAGTCACAAGTCACAAAAAAAATAATTATTAGATTCATTACATGAAAGAATTACTTCTCTTGCTTGCGATGCCAGTGTCTATGGGGTTGTTTTTCGACCTCCTCTCCCCCAATCATCCTGTCGTCATTAAGTTAGATAATAACGATATATAATAAAAAGAGGGTCTACCCTCTTTTCACTGACATAATTTCTATTGATTTAAAATCCCATTTTATAATGTGTGTCGAAATACTTTCCTGCGCTATTGATCGCTAAGTAAAATATGTCAATCATGAGATCTTTAACTTATTTTGTGTAAAAATTTGCGTATATTATGGATAAATACATTAACAAAATTGATGTGTCCATTTTAGAAAAGTACCTAGATCTGCAAACTAGAAGCTCTTATTTTGAAATGAAGTAGTATATAGATGGTCTATAAGCAAATATTGTAATACGGGATGCATTTTATGATGTATCTTTTCTCAAATATTCATAATCTCCTTTTTTAGAACAACTTTGTCAAAGTAACTGTAACAAAAATATATCATTCAAAATATACTTACAAATAATATAAAATAATATAGACGTAACTCTAATAAATGCTAGACCAGACTGCAAGTGCGGGCGCGATCGGATGGTCGGCCGCGCGGTGCCAATTTTTTTGTCGTGAAAATAGTTTCCATTTTGCTTTTCCATTCCATAATAGCACTTAATTTAATTTAGATTTAATTGACCTCTGAACTTGAGAGGCTTGTGATACTTCCAGATTCAGTAAAAACTGTCAATCTCATTCACCTCTATGTAAATTTGCCTTAAAAGTATGAATGATAAAAATAAATAAGAGAGCTTATTATATAATTATTAATATAATGTGGTTTCTAATGGCTTTAGTTCTTATTGTAAAGAAGAACAAAATAATAGTCATAAGTGCTTTTTTGTTTTGACAAAAAAGAAAAAAAAAACAAAACTTTGACATTGCTGACATACAAACTATCAACGGTTGTTTCGAAAGGGATGACATATTATATCATATTTCTTATTTACCAATATCATATCTAAAAACCTAATATGTTCATAACATGGGCTGCTTTCAATAATATTAGATTAATATTAATGGCTTGCATGCCCGTCGTGATATTTTATTTAATATGGCTGGTTAATACCTCGGAAGGTATAAGAAGTGATGAGGGCAACTTATTAGATTTAGTTTGTTGGCCAGATGGAAACGCAATACCGGTTATAATCGCTTGCTCGTCTCTTGTTGCAGTATTAATAGAAGTAGGTAAAATATAATTATGTCGTTGTTCTAATATTTTTAATTTTACAATGAGACATTATTAATAAGTACAACTAATACATGCAAATTCCCTTCGCAGTTGTATGGATTGTACCAATTATTCAAAGCAGGTTTGCATAAACGTGAATATAACGTAACAAATGGTCTACTTTACTACATATGGGCCCTTTTAATAATGATAACGGTTTTTTTGGCGGTAATGTTTTATTCGGGATTACAGTCAACCATAATTAGAGGTACTGCTTTTAAATATACATATAAAATGTTTTATTAACGATTAAAGATTTTCTGTTTTTCATAAAATGCAGCTAAAATCAAAGGTGGCATAAGCAAGGCAATGCTCCGTTATTCAAAACATTTACCTTCAAAAGTTGCAATAGACAGATTGCAGACGCGTTTTCATTGTTGTGGTCGCGTTAGTTACGAAGAGTGGTTTTATATACCTTGGTATGATGCTGGGAAGACTGTAGATTTATTTTTGTAAGTAGAAAAAAATATACATGTATATGTCGATTTTTTATTGTATATCTGTTAAACCGTTGGTTTATCGACCGATAAGACAAAATCCCTATGAAGAACTGCACTGATAGCACAAAAAGACTTTTGGGTAAGTGTTTCATAGAATTTGCTTTATTAATTGTAATGTCAATATTACATGTAAATATTTTTTTTTTAATCTAGAAAATTGTTTTAAGAACCTTAACTGATGATTTTGGATGGCTGTGCAGCTATTTTAATTTTTATAGTGCTGCATGATCCAACCTAAATTAAAAATTAAATTTTTAGTGTCCTGCGTGATTTCAGTTAGTTGCCACAATAGAAGAATTTTATAGATACACAAGAAGAGGTTTTTCAAACTTCCTGTTACGAAAATTTAAAAATATTTATATGTAATTTGTAAGTTACAGTTTTCACCAGATCTTGACCACTTAAGGTCCTAAGAATCTATTCGACTATTTTCCAAGTGATGTTTGTATGTGTGAGTGTGTGTGCACGTGCGTACATGTGAGCGTGTGTACATGTTTGTGCATGCGTGTTTGTGTGCATTTGTGAGGGTATGTGTATGTAAACGTCTCATAACTTTTAACGGATTAATCGATCGAAGCGGAGTTTGCGACATTTGAAAGGGATCCACTCAATTTAAACTTCCTGAAATGTGGAACTAGTGTCACCCTGTAGATTTTGAGGAATCCAGGATTTTTCTTTGTAATAACTTTCAGATTACCCTACCGATTGGTACAAAAATCTTATTAGCTCTTTTCCCCAAACAGTTGCATCAACTGTCGCAATCTGTAAACAATCGGTTGATTTTTTTAAAAGAATCATTAGAGATAATTAAAAAAAAAATTACACTATTTTGTAAACTGCCCTACCAGTAAAATTCAAAACTTTTCTAGTTTTTCTGCTTAAAAGAAAAACAACGATCGATGCTAAAGTCATTAAAATCGGTTGATTTTTCGAAGAGATACAGTTGGATTTTATTTTTAAATATTGTTAAAGAATATTTAGATAAACATTCTACGGATAAATTCCAAAATATAAATTGTGCTTTTCTTTAAAAAACAACGTCGATCGTCGTAAACTACATTAAAATTGGTTGGTTTCTTCGAGAGATATCGTTAATGAAAGATTAGCAAAAAGAAAACATTTCGAAATAACTTCTACAGTTCTTTTTACATTGATGTTTGGAAATAGTTAACTTTCTTTGCTTAAAAAACCGCGTGGAATGCAGCAAAAGAGATTAATTGAATTTCTTTTCGTGTTTACAAATTATCATACTAACGACTGATCAAAGCGAGCTATGCCTCAAACCCTTTCAAATAATTAACTATTCAACCAATCTCTATGATATTATACCACGACTACATACAGAGTGCTAGATGTGGGTATTGAAGAACAAACTTCGTCTAATATAATTTTGCTAATATTAATCGATATTAACTGTATTAGCTACGAAATTTATGTAGTTATTATAGTTTCAGAAACAATTTTGATGAAAGAAAATAGCAAACTATGTTTTCTGGTTTATAAGAAATTAAATTAAAGCTCGTAAGATACTACTTTTGCCTTCTAACGAAAGGTAAAAGTCTCATTGCAAAAACTACCTAAAGTGAAAACGAAGGGCGATTCAAAAGAAAACACCATAATGAAATCACGTGGTTTAGGATTGTTCTATAAATGATGCCCTTTTTATTAATAATATTTTATTGTTTTACATACATATTTACTATTTCTTTTATCTTTAGTTGGTATTTTTAATTAATTAATAATACATTTTAATAAGTTTTGTGACAAATATTTTTTTACTTATTGCATATGTACGGCAAAGTTGCACCAAAATAAAAAATGATAATTGCTAAATTATACGTAAGATTTGATAAATAATACGAGGGGCGGCTGATAAGTCCGCGGCGTAAGGCATTAAATGAAAGAAAAGTACGAGTATTTTCTTTTTATTTTTCAATATAGTCTCCCTCAAGCGAAATACATTTTTCACATCTGGTGTATAACGCCTTTAAACCGCTCAAAAAATATTCCTTTTCTTTGGGTCAAAATGGCTTTCTACAGCCATCTTCATTTGATTGTCATCAACAAATCTACGACCACGTAACTCCTTTTTTAAATTGGAAAAAAGGAAATAGTCGCTGGGAGCTAGATCTGGGCTGTAGGGTGGGTGGTCAATTTCCGAGAAGCCCGTGTCCTTCAGGGCCTGCCTCGAAACCCGCGCCGTGTGGACAGATGCATTGTCTTGTAAAAACAGCACTCCGCGCAATAACTTCCCACGTCGCTTCTGTATGACTACCTCTCGTGCCTGAGCCAATAAATTCGCGTAATATTGGCCATTCATAGTAGTCCCCGTTGGCAAGTAATCAATTAGTAAAACACCTTCACTATCCCAAAAAATTGTCGCCATAAGTTTTGATGCCGACTTTTGAACCTTGAATTTCTTCGGCGGCCTTTCTCCTTTTTTCGTCCATTGCATGGACTCCTGTTTAGATTCCGGATCGTATTGACGAACCCAGGTTTCATCCACGGTTACAATTCGGTCGCAAATCTCGTCTATATTATCCCCGACTAACTCCAAAAAATCCTTACTTATCTGAAGTCGCCGCTGCTTGTCAAACTGCGTTAGCATTTTTGGTACCCAACGCGGACTGATTTTTCTCATATTCATATGCTCGTGTATAATTTCTCCAACTCGTTCTTTACTAATCTGCAACTCTTCAGCTATCTGCCATAATTTTATTCTTCGGTCGGCCAGTATAAATTTTTCGAACATTTTCCTCCGTCACTACCGTCACAGGATGCCCTGGGCGAGGATCATCTTCACAGCTCTCTCGTCTTTGTTGAAATAAGCGAGCCCATTTTTTGACCATCGTATACGAAGGCGCAGATTCCTGAAGAATTGATACCATGTCTTCAAAAATTTCTTTGGGCGTTTTTCCTTTCTTTACGAAGTACTTTATTACGGCGCGATGTTCAATATTACTGAGATTTGACGATTCGGCTGACATGATGACGTTTGTGCTTCGACAGATAATTTGTTAATGACTTTAATAACGAAAGGAAGCTATATTTATACTAACAAGAAGTGTCGCAATTAGTGGTAATAGTTGTGAAATAATGAGTCATCGCTAAGTACCTTGGGCCGCGGACTTATCAGCCGCCCCTCGTATATGGACAATCTATCGAATCTTTAATTTACGAATTCACGTGTAGTGTTTTAAAATAACAAAAATACAAAATCACTGCAATTAAAAAAGTGCGATTATAGCTTTAATATATAATAAAATATTATTTTATTATCCGAGTCTTAAGTATCTACTTATGTCCGAAATCTTGATTTTCATTGTTCGGGTGATATAGGGTGAAGTTCTAATTGTAATTTAGGGTAATTAATGCTTGTATTGATTAAAAAAGAATTAGGTTTTCTTTTATCTTTTTGTAAATCTCTCCATAATTGATTCTGAACGCATTGTACTTACTATAGTTTTTCTTTTCTAATAAGCTTAGTTCATAACGAGGACTTCGATTTCTTGTACAGGACGTACAATAATGTGGGACAGAAGTTCGTGACGGACAGTGTACCATACAGTTGTTGCTCCTTGGATGTGATGTGGCCTTGCATACATCACGGAGTGCTGCAGCGCGGTGCCATTTACAAATATGATCCGGACGTACGTATGGTTTTGTCTGTTTGGTAAATAATCTTTGAAACGTGCGATGTTAACAATTTGACCACGCTTTTAGTAAGTTTTTACAGCGGTTAGCTTTAACTACTTATCTCAGATTATATTCACCATTTCCGACGAACGTAAATGTGGTCCGTTTATATAGTAAATTTTTTTTGATACAAAGCAAAAGTTTCGATTTGTCGGGACCAATTTCTCATCAGAATCCTTATGGAAAACAGAGAAAAGTCATCTAGACTTTTGATGGATGATAGATCTGCATACTTAGTCAAGTTCGTACGGAACCCTTAGGGTGCAAGTTTTATTTGTATTTGTTTTGTTTATTCAGTTATCGAGTAATTATAATTTTATAATTCATCATGCCACTTAGTATGTAGTTGAAACGTTTAAATAACTGACCAGACATCGCCTTTACTTTAATACCGACCGACCCCGAATTTATTGTCCGATTGTGCTGGTAATCGTTCCAGGGTCTTCACATTCTTAGATGGAGTGCAACTTTCAAATCTTTTTTTTTTCTATAAATTATTTTTATTCTTTACAATATAAAAGTTTATAGTTCATGCATATTACATTTGCATTCATTGCTACATCAAAATAATTCACCGTATTTCTATTGCTATCGCTAAAGAGTACCAAAATGCTTCTGCTTAGATTGTCTGATTGGACTTATAAAAATGATTAAAATTATGTAGGAAGATTAAAAGTAATTAATTTTAATTCTCTCTGTACTAGATTTTCCTAATAGTCTTTGATTAATAGATTCTGTCGATAAATTGCAGTGTTATCCCTTAACTCCTTCAAGGAGTGCTGTGGCCACCATCATCAGCGCAGCAGCATGAGATGATAATCATCAGACATAAATTGAATGAGTAATAAAAATAGGGCAAACTTGCTCATAATATTTGAGGATATCGTACGATTTCTTTAAAATCTCATCACCATCAGGATCCTGGCCTGATGACGATGGGATCATCTCGAGAGTATATCTTTCTAAACAAAGTTTTTTTTTGATCTAATAATCGAATCTGTTTATTTGTTCAGGCCAATCTGCGTAAGGGATGAATAGATTTAAATTAAGCTCTGAACACAAGTAGAACAAATCGTACAATAAGAAATGAATGCTTTTAATTTATCCCTGTATATTAATATACGAAACTGTACATGTGATATTTTTGTTATTTAAGAATGCTCTATGTGATTTTAATGAAATTTGGAATACAGTAAGAATATGCAGTTGAGTGATGTCTGTAATAACATGTAAAGTGTCTGTTTGTTTAGGCTAATCTCTGAAAAGGCTGAGTGGTTTGTTATCAAATTTTACGTCTTCTTCGATATACTTCGTTTTTTTATAAGTGTTTATTTTTTGGTGCCTAAATCATTTAATCAATCACTATGAAATTAGTGATGAATGTTAGGCGCGAACGAAGTTTTCTGAAAAAAAAAAACAAACAAAAACTTTGTATCTGTTGTCAGTGTATTTTGTACTATGTAATCAATCTAATATACCGATTCTGAAAATTCTTCACTTTTATAAAGCTATGCAATACTTGGAGGTACCAAGTAATATAACCTAAATTTTATCTTAATACTAGTATTCGCTTTGGCTTCTTCCAAATCGGAACTGTCACCGGTAGTGGAAACGAAGTTGAAGACGAACGGGCAGGAACGAAAGTCGACATCAAGATTGAAATGGAAAGAGAAGTAAAGGTCAAAATCGAGTGTGAGCCCAAAATTAGAATGAAGAGCGTAACCAGAATTAAAATAAGCTGTATGGAGGCAGAATTGAGAGAGGGATAGCAATCCAGAGTGGAACCAGAACGAGGAATCTGTTTAGATCAAAACCAAGGTCGGTATCAAAAACGGGATTGCGATGGGATTTCGGTACGGGATTGCGGCATCAAAAATGGGATAATGATTGGTATCTTGATTGAGAACGTTACCGGTCGATATACAAAACGAAAAAATTCATTCTATATCCACGCGGGCGAAACCGCAGGCAAAAGCTTATACATTATATACTAAATGTAAAATAAATACATAAGATAACTAAATCTGAAATAAAAAGATTTTGGGAAGACGTGCTTAATAAAGGGGCGATTAAAATCTAACACAATACACTAATTATATAAAGTAAAATAATTTTAATAAAAAAAAGGAATCGATAAAGGTAATAATAACAATAAGATATAGTAAATAGATAAATACGTACCTGTTTTAACAGAGGCAGTTAACAATATGGGCTGCCGGTTGTGAAGAGAAACTAATAAACGAGATGATGGTGGTGTCATGGCGTTTCAATGCGGTCACGGCCTTGATTATTGCAGCTATGGTATATACGAACAATTTACATTCTAACCTACGTAAGGGCGCTTGTAAACAACGTTCAAAGACACACAGCTATCTACACAAAAGAAATGGTTAAAGGGCGTCTATTTAAAACATCTCATTGCCTTGACACGTGTCTCGGTATCATAAATGTAAACAGTACTCATAATCGCATAGTTAAAGCTGTTTATAAACAAATATAGTTTTAAAAAAATCAAAAACACTCTTTTAAAGCACATTAAACTAAAAAGTGAAAAATAATCCTCAAAAATAATGAACAATGACGAAAAATACTAGTATTATTGTGGAAAAAGCGTGAGTTGCTCTTTATACGATAAATGTGGCACAAAGCGCCCCACGCTTTTTCCACAATAATACTAGTATTTTTCGTCATTGTTCATTATTTTTGAGTTCATATTAAATTATTTTCACTTTTAATTTAATATGCTAAAAGCGTATGTTTTAGTTTTTTTAAACTATATTTCTTTTTCAATTTTTAGTTCGGTTGATTGGTAAAAATTTGTAATTTTTAACAATACAACAATAGTTGAATTATTAATAATGCTTATTACTGTTACTAAATTCTATTACAAAACAATAATAGAATTTAATAACAGTTATAAGCCACTTGTTCTCACGCAGACGATACGTGAAGAAATTATTCGATCCTGGCGATCCTGATCAGGATAAGAGGATAAACTTATCAAATTATTGTATTGTCATTGCTCCTTGATACGTACGCAAAGTTTCAAATTAATCAGACTTCTTGAAATTGGTGAAAATTAAGCTCAAAGATTCCGTTACATAGTTACATACATACATACACACATGCAAACATATAGCCCAAGCTTATAAAAGCGTGTCAAAAAAATGCTATATTGGTGATTTCGCCGCAGGTAGGTATCATTAACCACTTCAGTGTCACAATTACAAACAGGTCGTTTTTTATCCGACTACCGCAACGCCAAAAGGAAGTGTGATGATTTTGGTAGTACCTATATGTACGTTTGTGTTTACACACGTTTTAAAAAATATATATGAGGGCTGTGTGTTTGTGATCAAAAGCGACTAACTTCCCTACTGGACTTTTATACAATACAAAAGCTTAACTCTTTATTATATAGTTTTTTTCAATTACTTTCTCAATATATACACCTATGGCCTAGGTTTCCCAAACCGTAATCTACACTACTTGCCTACTTACATTAGACACTACCTACCTAAGTGCGTACTTACATATATGGCCATTGTTTCTAAACATCGTTAAACTTCGTGTTCTTAAATAAATTATATTTATTTGTTATAATTCCTAGGCAAAAAATGCATATAATTCTAAATCAGAATTAAAGTTCATAATTCGACATCAATAAAATCCTTTATTTATAAAAATTTTACCTCCATATATTTGTGTTCGCAAAACTCGAAAAGTGCTTAGTCGTTTGACTTGACTTTGTCCGCGTATTAGTACTATTAAATTATTTTATCCCTGAGTAAATATAATTAACCTATATTTTATTTTGATATTAGTATTTGCCCTAGCTTCCTACACGTTGGAACCGTGACGGATAGCGATATCGAGATTGAAAGCAGTTTGAAATTACATATAGGACCGGGGATGAATTGAGTGTGGGATCAGGATTAGAGCGTGACCCGGATTGAAATCAGAAACAGTATTGAGACCAGATTTGAAAACGGAAGCGAGATTGAGGTGACAGCAGAATTGATCAATATAAAAGATGAAGAAATATGTTCATATTCACGCAGACAAAAAGCTAGTATTAAAATCGTATATAATAACAAAATCGACCTTCATTATATTAGAATATAAATAGATTACTTTATTATCTAACTTTAGGTTCGTATTTGAATTAGCACAATTGTAATTTTAAGGGTTTATTTTTAATGTATAGAGATAATTAATTTTATAATGGTAAATTTCGTTGTGCTTTATTTCACAATATTCCATAGAGTAATTTAAAATTTCATAGTTAAAATCCTGTTTTATCCATTGATTAAGAGTGCAGCAAAATCTCCATATAAATAACATTTATTGAGGGTATCTCACATTTTATTGTCGGTTTTCGTAAGTAAAATTCCTACAATTCCTCTTATATATATCCTGATCTGATCGTTTTAATATTAGAGATGTGACGCTGGTAGATCATTGACGCTGTGGTCGTCCATCTGTATGGGATATTGAGGCTACAAAGGAAACAGTAGAAAATAAACCTAGTATCAGTACCCGCTGATAATCGAACTTCCTTGGACCTTTTAAAGGCACCACTTAAAATCATTGGGTAAGACCTATAAAAGTTGTCGAATAGTGCCCCACGAATAAAACGTGATTTAAGCGAAACGTCGAGCAGAGGTGTGCAAACAGTTCCTTGTTCTGCCGAAAGATGGTTGAAGTATCACCATTAAGATATATAGAGAACAGCTGACCCGAATATATGACGTTTTGTTGCAGAAATATCCACGTTTAGTAAACCGAAAATGGATGTTTTTACAACATGACAATGCTAGGCCACATACTGCGAAAATTGTGCGGGATAGATTCATGAACTTGGTGGTATTGAACGTCTATCCAGCATATAGTCTGGACTTCGTAATGTCACACTACTATTTAATTATATCCATGGGGAAACTTTTTTGTGGAAAAAAAATTAGAGTCCAAAGGAGATGTTGAAAATGTAGTGCGATGATTCTTTGCATATAAGCCAAGGAATGGTTTTATCAAGATCTCAGAGAGCTTGCTGAACGTTGGGTTAATCATAGGATATCTTGTTATAGCATTATTTAATAAACAAAGTGAACATTAAAAACCGTCATTATTAATGAGATACCTTATGTTTCTTAAACGGAGACAAGTTTCTTTCAGAACATTGTCGAATTTAATGATAAAGACCACGAAGAAATTAAATATTAACATTAGATGATACATTATAGAACCTTAACAATGTTATGCTTTAGAGATTGTATTCTCAATGAGTATTTATTTTGTACAGATTGGATTTGTCCAAAATCTTCTTTATTATTTAGATAAAAATAGTCTTTAATAGAACTAAGATTCATACAGTTAGTAATTTATAGAGGCTGTTTTAATTTATCAAGAAATACTTTGCGTTTTTTCCAGGATGCGCAACTAGTTTCATACAAAAATCGTGACCATGTATTAAAAAAAATTATTATTTTCACATATTCCCGTTAAAGCATAAGATTGAAACATTTCAGAGTCTACAGGTCATAGCGGTGAGATATTTGCATACAGCGTACAGGAACGGGCTGCACGCCGGCAATCAAATCAGACGGGAAGCGTACCTCTTGCGTTCAGTCACAGAATGGCGGGCGGCCGACGTGCACGAGAGGGCCTTTCGCCGAAAAAGCGCGCGTAGGGCTCGGACGATGCGATGGGTAACGACGGCCGACGGCGCGAGGGCTCGTGAGCGCGTCACGCCTTCGTCATCCGAATGCGACAGCTTCGATGAACTTCTACAGTTGCAATACGAATAAAACAACGTGTAACAATATGGACGTAGTTTTTTATTCTCTAGCGGCTACTGCGCCTAAATTACTCTGAACAGTTTTCTTGTTGTTTGGTCGTGGATGCAATAATTGCACTATTTTTAATTCAAATCTGTACTTGGAGATTTCTGTAACTGTGGCAACGGAGGTATCTTAGATCTTGACTTTTATAAATACCTATTCTGTAAATTGTACGGATTTTGATAAGAGGAAAACAGTAAATTCTGTTCCAATAAAATAATAAGTTCTAGGAATTTAAAAGACTAATCTACCGGTGTTGATATTTCGATTTGATTAGATGCGGGCCATTTTTTCATAGACAAAAAGCTGCGTATCTTCTTTCGAAACCTGTACACGTCCGTGCTTGTTATAAACACGAAAACATTTTAATGGATTTCACGTGTTTTCCACGTTATGAAGATTACTACTTCCAGTCGATAGTATACAGGTGGATTTTCTCCTTTTTTAGAACAACTTTGCCGAAGTAATTATAACAAAAATATGTCATTGAAAATACACCTATAAATGCTGGGCCAAATTACAAACGCGGGCGCAATTGGGAAGCCGGCCGCGCGGCGCAGTACCAATGCGTCAGTTGTTCTAAAGCTGTCAGTACATTTCTACGTAGATGTTTTAGGGTATTTTTCTCAGAAACGGCTACTTCAATGACTATGGTTTCTTTGGCAAAATTGTTTTATAAGAGGAGATTATCAATCTTTGTGAAAAGATGCATGGTAAAATCCATCTTGTGTAGAGTGTCGACTTTTCAAACTATTTATTTTGAGGGCAAGACTTAATGTTGTAGGTACTCATTTATGCCAGTATTTTGCCTGTTAAGAGAACTGTTGATTCAAACTAGAGCCGGAATTCAGATCGAAATAAACTAAATTTTAAAAAGCACTAAGTCGGGGAAATTTGCATTTAATCATCGTAGTCACTGTCGCCAGTCGTTCGGTATCACTGTTAGATGCGCACCTGTATTTATAAATACAATAAACGGTTTTCGACCGACTATACGAATCAACAAGGTGATCAACGGGGCCCGTGTCATGGCTGCTAAACTGAATAGGAGTAATTTACATACATACATAGACGTCAAAATTCCTTTATGCTCGACGAAAACAATCTCAATGGAGCTGCATAATGAGTAGATGTCAGATATCTTAGAAATGGTAATAGATACGAGATTGTGGCACGAACATTAGAGTATTTACGTCATAGCTCTGTAATACATGCGGTCATTGGAAAAGGAAACATGAGCATCGTTTATTTTTGGATCCTTCTATTGTGAGATAACCTGTTTTGGTTCAAGAAATTTTTGTATATACATATACCCATTCATACAAAAAGAAATTCGAAATCAGTCCACCATTGACGAAATTGTCTCTGAACATACATAAAAAAATATACATATACAGATAAAGGTAGAATCTCCTTTTTTGATGTCAGTTAAAAATAATAAATAAGCCTAGATTAGCTAGCTTAACCTGATGTATCAAATTTTTGAGACAATTCATAAGTAGTAATCTATTCGAAAAACCTAATATGCCTATATGTAATTTTTTTTTGAAGATATATTTTGTTATTGTATATGTTACTAGAAAGTAAACGTTGCTGCACTGTAAATGAAATATGTGAAGGTCGACAGACGAAAGGTTGCGAAGACGAAGTCAAAAAAGCAGCTGGGTCAGAATGAACCCGACTAGCAAAAGACAAAAAGGTATGGAAATCTTTAGAGGAGGCCTTTGTCCAAGGACAAGCTCAGACGACACATAAGTTTCAAGAAAGAAAACAACCGAATCCGATAATTTAAGTTGAATTAAGTAAAATAATATTCTAAATACTTTGTAAACAGCAATTAAGGCTTATTTAGTTAAGAATTCAGAAAACATAATTTTTATTCACACAAGAATAGCTTCGTGGCTCGTGCGCTCGCTCTCAAGTCCTACCGCAATGCCTGCAATACCTCGCTCCTGACCCACATCACACTTAACAGGTTGAAGTACAATAGCTCTCGCTAATTCTTTTGGATCCATAAGCTACTCAATGCTGTCTCTCTGCGCCAATAAGAAAACTTGTGGTATTTTAATGAAATCAGTGAAACTATGTGGATTTTTATGGATCCCAAAAATATAGTATTTTTAATTTTTTATTGTAGATTAGCGGTCACCCGCTCGCTTCGCTGGACGTTGTGGATTATGAAAGTAATAAGAAAAATAGTTTGAAACCATTTTATCTACATATAATTCCGCGTCGTGCGGTCAAATAACAAACCGACACACTCAGTAGTTTTTAACTGATACCTGAACAAAGAAAACACTTCATATATATAAATAAAGATTAAAAGTCTAGGAAGTAAAATTAAAGAAATATTGATTAAGATCAATCCAGTACTTTTAGCATGATGCACGGATCTCGACGAAGATAGCTATATCATTTATTTGTATAGACATTTGAGGGACAAAATAGAACCGACCAAGCGCGAGTCGGACTCGCGCACAAAGGATTCTGTACCATCGTGCAATATCTAAAACTATAAACTTTTTAAGAATGGTTAATCAGAAAAAAAATTAAGATTGAGAAAAATTTTTAAAAGAAAAATACTTTTATTGTATGGGGACCCCTTTAATTTTTATTATGTATTCTCAAATCGGTCACAGTAATACAAATTGTGAATATTTTGAGTATCATTTACTATTGTTCCAAAAATACAGTTGTGTGATGGACCAATAGTCATACAGCGCAGTCTTATTAATGGCGTTTCGATACATTTTGGGTGCAAAACCCAAAAAACAATTGTGCCAATAAATATTGGTTGTCCCCGAACCACATCTGATTTTGATTTCAAATGTCCAAATTTGATTAACCAAATGAAAGAAGAATTAAATACAAGGACTCTATCATAATTTCTTGTTCAAAGTTTGTTTAGCAATGAATGGGTGAATAAACAAACCCAAATTGGCCCAAACATTTATTATTGATTACAATAAATGTTCTAATATAAATAATTGAATCATATTTTTTATTTCACAAAAAGTAAATGATAATCATGGATCACTTATTTATACATAAATTATTATTCATGTAACAAATATTGCTTTCATAATTATCTTTATGTACATTTTTGAATACTGTAAGCTTATAATGGATAAATTTCTGGACAAATAAATATTAAAATGTGCTAAGAGTTTACAGGCACTGTTTAAACGTTATACAAAATTACTCTTTATTTATTTTTACTTTCAAATTTTTGTATTTTTTCTGGTTCGGCTAATTCCTTCAAACGATGCAAGTTGTCCCACCAAAGCTTGAGTTTGTGCCGACGGATCATATTGAACCATGGTGTTAGTGGACCTTCAAGGGTTGGTAAGAATCTGATGATAAAAATTGAGGTTTCATTAATTTTTGGCTTGATCCCACTATTGACATTTATTCAAGGATATCTTTCGTTGTAACAATTTCATGATAAACTTATTATCATATATTTATTACAAATAATTACAAAATCATCTGATGCAACCTGTGCTTAAAAAAACTTCATTTCTTAATTTTCAAGTTTATTCATTGAATTTATGGTTTATTCTAAATAAAAATGGAAAAGACTACCTTTTCTAATAATTATAATTTGGAAGAAATCCATTAGAAAAATAATTTTTTTAAATGAAGGATTTTGTCCTTAAAAATATAACTAATATTCAATTGATTATTTTTTCTTTGAAATTTGAGTTAATTTATCTTCTATAAATTGATTTCATCATTTTGTATACAAGTGTGATATGGTAGAAAAAAAAGTGACCATATGCAATACTACTTGTATCACTTAAAAAGATAAGGTTAATTTGTGCAAAGCTTTATATACTAAACTGAAAAAAAGATGATGTAAACTCAAACATGATCTCATACCAGATAATGGAATGTTAATTCATTGATTAAAGTCTAAGGATTATGAACTCGCTATACATAGTGGTAGTGATCTAGCGAAAAATATGCCTAAATGCATGATGTTCTGGTACAATGATAAACTGTTGAGAATTTTCCACCAGATCTTTCAAAATTAAAAGTGCAATTTTGAAAAGGCACTGGGGCAGTGTGGCAAGTATGGGTTAACACAGTGGTCTTAGAAGAGATCTATGAATAGCATAGGATATAACATGTATGTTATGAGATATATAAGCAAAAATAGTGTGAATAATATATATAAGTTCTCTATAGGCTATTACGTGAATTGATTATGAACTTACGCATTAAACTCGTCTTTGGGCACATAAGCAATCTCGGATATTTCATTAGAATTAGGTTTAAGTTTTACATCCCCTTGATAGAATAACACATGATCAATTTCATGTTCACCCCATACACCATCACCAGGATCATGGTAATGGATGCGGGTCATGAATGTAAATAGTTTTGGGTCCATCTGAAAATAAATTAGAATAAGATCTCGGTCCACATTACACTTTAGATTTGTATCATAAAAAGGTGCATAAATCACGCACACACAAAAAAAAAATTAAACTCCTTTACATTAGTTTTAAGTACTTTATGGTTTATTCCTAACATAAAAAAAAGCAATTTATTTACACTAGGAGTTAAGAATTTAAGTAAGAATATTGTAGTACATTTCTTTTTTCCTTTTTTGTTATATAAAGTAAAAAATGAAACAAATATACACGTATTACATTTAAAATATACATTTATATATATTTAAAGATGTAATTGAGTTTTATTTAAAAGACAAATGTGATTGCTTAAAAATTCTTTATTTTAAGAAAATGGTGTCTCATAATTTTCCACTTCTGCCAGCCATTTTGTATCCTTTCTGTACATGAATATAAATATTTTCTAATGATTCTCACCGATCCTGATTCAACTTTTAATCTTGATATGGGTCTTGCTCTCTATTTAAATGCTGATTCTCATCTTAGTTTTATATATATATATATATATATATATATATATATATATATATATATATATATATATATATATATATGTATATATGTGTATATTAGGAGTAAAAATAAGTTTCTACTGTTTTTTGTCAATAAAATAATAATTATTGTGAAAAAATGGTAATTTAAATTTAATCGAAGTATTGTCCATCACTAGCAACTACACTTTTCCATCTTTCAGGCAGCATTCGGATTCCAAATCTGAAGAACTCCTTATCTTTCGTGGATATCCACGAATTAACACAATTTTTGGTATCTTCATATAATGTGAACCGCTGCTTTAACAGAGATGTGCCATTGACCGGAACAGATGATAGTTCGACAGCGCAATGTCTGGTGAATATGGCGGGTTCGGTACTACTTTTCAATTAAGTGTTTTCAAATAGTTTTTCACTGGAACCATTACATGTGGATGAGTATTATCATGTAGAAGAATAATTTTGTCATATCTGGAGTAGTATTGAGGGCATTTTTCCTTCAGAGCTCGGTTCAATCTCATCAATTGTGTTTGGTATAGATTTCCAATGATTGTTTCGCTTGGATTAAGCAACTCGTAACACACCACACCCAGCTGATTCCACCAAATACAGAGAAGGGTTTTTTCCATGAATATTCGGTTTTGCTGTGGATGTTCACGCGTGGCCAGGTAGCCCCCATGATTTTCTTCTTTTTGGATTATCATAATGTGTCTACTTTTCATCACCAGTGATGATTTGATGTAAATTTTTTTTTGTGCCTAGCCAGCAGCATTTCACTCATGCACAATCCGCGTTAAACATCTCTCAGCCTTAATTCGTATAGAACCCTATTACCTTGTTTATGAATCATTCCTGATTGTAAACGATGCGAGACTGCTTGCCGAGTGACTTCTAAGGTAAGTGCAAGTTCCTTTGAGTTTGAGACGAATATTCTTCCAATTCTGCATCCTCATAAATTTTTGGCCTTCCACTGTGATCTGTCTTCTACGTCAAAATCACTGTTTTTGAACTTTTGAAACCACTCACGACATGTTCTCTTACTCAAGGCAGCCTCATAATATGCTTCTATGAGCAATCGATGTGCCTCAGCTTCAGATTTTTTTAAAGTTTCCGCAAATGACGCTTATTTGGCTCAAATTTAGACATTTTTGGATAAAAAATAATATATAATGCTAATAATATGACAGGGTTATGTTGTTCTTGAAAGAGCAACCTAATTTAGAAGCCGGTTATCATCTGCAAATTCTAATGTAAGCCTCGTATCGTGGCATTTCTCTCAAAACGGCGGAAACTTATTTGTACTCCTAATAAAATAAAAGTTTGTCGCATACTTTCACCATTGTCAATTTGTTTGGCAAATAAAATTTTAAATTAAAATTGCACAAGGAAATGTTGAGATTTCAGTGAAATCAACATAACATGTAAACAATAATATTTGTTTTCTTCAAACAATAACTCTCATTGACAAGATCATGTAAAAACTCACATCATTCAGCGGTATTCCTAGTTCAAAGTTAAGTCTACGTCGGGCTGCTGAAATGACATCTTCGACTTTGTTGTCGATGTACAGGGGATGACTGCAGCAAGCGTTGGTGTAATAATCGGGATACGTGACCTAGAAATTGATAATATTCATGAATAACAATATTGACAGGTGGATTATAGCGGCGAGTAAGAAGGCTTTACTTTATGATTGGATCTTCTTTGTAATAGTATGTCACCACGTTTATTGAATAAGAAAACGCTGAAAGCACGATGGAGGAGTACACTTCCATCTTCGCCCACTTTGTGACAATCCCTTTTAGTGGCAGTACCTATGAAATTGTCCTTTTCATCTACTAGCAAACAAATGTCCTGGTCAAGGGCCTGAGCCTGTAGAGATCAAAATAGTAATTTAATATTATTCATACAACAATATCAATACAGAGAGAAATCTATTTAGTCTGATTACATTTTTTTTGTAACTCGTAAAATACACTACTGGGGCAATTCAAGTATTACGTAAGCAGAATTTGTGTAATTTTTCATCCTCCCTACCCTTTGACATCAAAAGTAAGTAAAGCTCTTACCCCGCCCCCCTATGCTTATGTAAAAATTGGTATTTTTTAAAATATTTTTTGGTTTTCATGAGCAGCAGTTACCAAGTCTAGAAATGAAGAATTCTGAGACTGTAAAGAAATTTATAGCACATTTAATATTTTTTTACACAAACTATTATATAAATATTGTATTCTTAACATAAGAACATTATTTATTTAATTTCTTTTATTAAAAATTTTCAGACAATTTTAACAATGGCAAAATGAATCAATTATACAATAACACAGATGCAAAAGGGAAAATGCATGATTGCTTACTGTTTTATTATTGAAATGCAGCTCAAAGTCACAATAGAAGTATGTATTCTGTCAAAGTATAAATATATTAATATCTGTGTGTTACATTTTACAATACCTACTATTTTATTGCACCAAATAAAAACAAGGGAAGAAAGATTACTTATAATATGACGTTTCTAAAAATCATAAGAAAAATATTCATTTTTAAATACATTTAGTACAAAAAACGATCTCTTGTTACTGGAACAAAATAAGACATAATTTTTACAATTTGCAGGTGCTGTTATAAAACAATGCTTCAGTGAAGGTTTCACATTTTTTAAATTTTTTATTATTGTTTTTTGTTTGAATCAATGAACATAATCATAAGATATTTTTCTTCAGAGTAATTTATTAATAACACAATATTATAGTTAACGTAAAATTTTATTATCATTATTTCAATCGAAACATAGGTACATTAAACGACTTGACAATTTTAAAGTTGTGTATAGTAAAACAAATGCTTCTAATTATTTCTATCGTAAAACAAATGACGATTCATTAAACATTAAAATATTTTTTGTTGAATAGCAATAATTACATACTGTATATAATCTGTTAAAAAACAAATTGAAATATATGCCATATAAATTTCTTCAGATTATATTTAATTTTGTATAATTGTCTTTCAAATGTACATTTAAGATTGCATAAAAAACAAAAATTGTATAAATAACAAAGGCGACTCTCTATTAGATTAAGAACTGAGTCTCTATAATGAGCGAATGAATATTGTGACAACATAGAAAGTATGAGACCAGGGTTGTTTAGGTATATTTCTATAAAGTCCGTTTATATCTCAGATTTTGATAAGGCTTTAAATGAAAAAATTGAAATATTATATCACCAAATCTTCGTTATAATACATGATTGAGTACTTGTCATAAGTAAACTAAATTTCACTTTTCTAAATTAGAAATACCTTTTTTTTTCTTCAAAGCCTTTAAGGTGTTATTTAGCCATTTTTTCATTGAACATTTCAACATCATAACGGAAAGGCTGAGGAAACTACACTAAATGCAATGAGTGCTAAACGGTCTGTCTTAGCACTCATTTACCGCGGCTGTTTTTGAGCGCGAACCTGTGCATCTTCTCTTTTTTATATGTTCATGTAAAACAACCATTAACTAATAAGACCTCAAACTCAATGAAGCGAACCGATATGAGATCGAATAAATTTAAACAAGTATTCGCGCGCGATAATTCCCCTTCTATAATTCTTTCTAACTTTACCATAAACCACCGCATGAGGGCAAGTAAGTAATTAGGGGAATCTCTTTGCAGAAAATCAGTTACTTAAAGTAAATATAAATTGCTGATGTAATAATTATTCAGACCCATCGTCCCATATGTCATCAAATGTAAGCAAAGCAATAACCCCTGCCTCTCTTTGGTGCTTACGTAATATTTGATGGTCCCACTTTTGAATCTCTTACAATTGTTTTAATAGATTTTAGTGTTGTAGGGTTTTTTCAGACGAAATTATTGTTCTAATTACAAAAAAATCCTTGTACATTTTGTGGACATATCTAAATAATCATAACTAGGTGTTGGTAAACTACTTACTCTCATTTTAAAAGATATAACGCGATCAATAATTAATATACAAATGCAAACTAATTATACCATTATTATGGGAAATAACAAAATTTGATAAATTTGTCAATTTTTCTTCGAGTTGGAAGTGCCGGTTTGAGGCTTCACAGTAGCCATTGTGGAAATCTCGTATTTCCATGTTTTATGTAATTGCAAAAGTTTAAGATTTATTACAGAACATGAAATGACAATTATACAACAATGAAGCTAGAATCCTTTAACTTCGAAGTTAACAACGTGAAAATGAGTTTCTGGATGATTGTAGCAAATAAGAAATGTAATAAAATGAGAGTCGTTTTCTAAAACACCTACTGACATAGATGTGTTTGAAATGTACTCACATTTTTTGCAAAGGAGTTGTAGTCAGGTCAGGAAGAAACTCTAGATGTATAAATATCTAGATTATATATAGATTAATGCAAAAATCTGTTAAAAAAATATGGAAGAGGTACAAAAGTAAGTTACAAAACAGAAAACCAGTAAATTTTAGCCTAAATTAATATTATATCTACTAGTTTTGCAATGATTTGTGTATTCATATGAAACTTATGTATCCAACATTTTCATATAGATAGAAATATTTACGCATATAGTACAACACAAGGCAAACTCGATTTAGATCTAAAGATATGTATGTCAGTTAATACAAGTATGCCTTATGTTGTACTTCAAATATGATATTTTAAATGACAATGATATGACAAAATAGTCTATGATATTTTTTAACAATAATACTATTTACTAAATAAAATAAATATTAAAAAATATACCTGGAGGGAGTCTACTGAATCATCTATGTTTTGAGGTTCAGTTTTTGATGGTTCTGTTGTGAGGAATCTTTTCTCTAAAAGGTATGTACTCCGAAGAGCTCTTGAAATATTACGAATCAGCATTTTGTCCTAAGAGCAAAGATAAAATGAAACTTAGAAAATCAAACAATCCCTTCCATTTTTGCCATACATTGATATTTCTAAAGGACGGTGAGGTAACCTATCATTTTGTTGAGTTTAGTTTATAATTCCACTTCCAGTCATCTGTGTTTCAAAGAACTTTTTACAATATATTCTTTTATAAAGTTTCTTATAGTACTTACGTTTATAACTATATACAACTATTCTATAGTATAACTGCTATGATGTATGATCGAATGAAATGTGTAGTAATAATTAGCAAGATTAATCTACTATTGCACATAGGTATATTGGTATTACATAAACATTCAAAAATTTCAAGGGCTTTACACTGTTTCATAAAGAAAAAAAAGCAAAAATCAAAGACTGAAAGAGTGTCAATTTTTATCATACATGAAAAGCTTAATTAGTATGATCATATTAGCTAAAAAAAAATGGGTACACCTCGATATGAAACATAAATACAAGTTAAGTTTTTGAATCTTTCTTACAATATTCTATAAGTTAGCTTAAGTTTCTTAATTCTCATGTTCACAATTCAAAATATTCAAGGTCAAGTATGTAAAAAATATATTGTTTTATACAACATTTGGATTAATAAGCAAAGTTGTAGGGCATAAAATGGATAAATGTCAGGGAAGCCAAAATGGTATGTAAAAATCATGCTGTGCGACATTTATGGTCTCTGGTTGCTTTTCTAGGGAATAGTCAGGAGATTGCAAAATAAAAGAATAAAAAATACATTTAATGTAAGCAATATTTTATATAATTATTCAGACTTGTCAAAAATTGCAAAGAATAGTTTTTTCATGGTGTCACTCTTTATACCAAACCTGATCAGTTCAGTCAAAAACTGTTTATGAGTAACGACAGACATTACGATTACAACAATATACTTATTAGATTTACAAACTTGGTAAAGAAAAAATTTGAGTTTCGAGGAATGGGAATGGATATTACAACATTAAACCCTGGATCTCACAGCAACGTTGTTACCACATACAGACATTATCATATACCAGAAATACAGAATATTAGTGAATACACTTATGTAGTTTTATGGCTAAATATAACATTTAACAAGGAAGAGGACAATAAACTGAGAATTAGAGTGTAACATCCAGAAGAGGAATGCAATAGTGGACAGACAGAATTGAAGCTGCATGCATTGTATTCCTAATAAATATAATACACAATACCATTACATGTAAACTTCAATGAAAAAAATGAGAAAAAGTGAAGACATGAAACTTGAAATGCAAGAGATTTATAGTTATATGGTGATAAATGACAATGTATTCAAAACATTTATTTTTAGAGACTATTTATCATCACTGGATTTACTAAAATTGCACTTTTTCCAATAATAGTAAATTACCATAATTGTTTTGAATACATTATAATAACAATCAATTTTAAAAATTCTTGTCAAAAATTCCTAATAACGGAAAGTAGCACACAATGTTTCTTTATGTGTTGATATATTCCTATTTTCAATTCTATACAATTATTTTCGATGTTTTAACTTGATAACAATTTTTATCAAATTGGTTTCCGATTGAAAAAAATATGATGTTATCTAATTTACTTTCACATTTATGTATGTTCTAATGTCTAGATTTTTAAAATGTACATTATACTTACCTAGGTATAATAAAAATGTAATTAATACTATAAAATCATAAATACTATTGTTATAACTTTTATACGCGGCAACCCGAATGCAAACGAAAGAAACACTTTTTTTTTTGCAAGACTAAAACGTTCCGTAAGTGATGTTATCAATTTGTTAAAGTTTCTTTTTAAAAAGCAAAGATAAAATTCCTTTATACTTATAAATATATTGTAGAATTTAAAATATGATTTTATATAAAAAAGAAACGCATTTATTAACAACCTACGATTTTATTCTAGCTAAAACACTTAATTTTAAATTAAGTCTTTTAACTATATTAATTCTATGGAATGAAATAAAAATTGCACATTAATAAAATTTGTATAAATAAATGGAAATTATGAAAGGGGATTACCATAATAGTTTGAGTTTCTCTGGTCTACTCTTCTGCGCGTACGGAAGAACACTGCATGAACGAGCAACGACTGCTTTAGAGGCAAGCTGAGTAATCGCACAGCGTCTCCACTTAAAGGGAATTTGTGCAACGATTTGACTGGCAATTTTGGTTAATTCACAGTAACGTGTTTATATGTATAAATACTATGTACCTTGGCAACCGAGCTTATGTGGTATTTTAGTTTGCCGTAATATAATAACTTCCTATGGGAAACATTTCTTAAGTTAATTTCTGATAATAAATATTTAAATACATAACACATATAGTACCATTTGTGGTATATGTTATGTTAATTTTTTTTTTTATTCAGAAACACTGACATAGCAAGAATGTGATTACTTCAAAATGTTTCTAATAAAAATAAAAAAAATTCAAAAAATGTTTTGAATTTTTTTTTTTGGAATACATTTAAAACTATTTTAGCACTAAGTTCTAAAATTTAATCAGGTCTTTATTTAAAAAAAAAACAACATCGTTTGGTATCTTCGAGAAATATCGTTAAAGAAAAATTTGCAAAAAAGTGTTTTGCACTTATTTATAAAACTCTTTACTTGTAAAATTCTTGTTTGCTCGTTTTTTTTTTATTTGAGAAAATTCCTTTAACGCAGTAAAATAGCTCGATATCAGACTATGTAGACGCTTGCTTACAACATGCATTAACATGCAGCATGCAACCCACTGCTGACCTCCAATCTGTTTTTCCATTACGAATATCTATCCAACTGATTGAATATTGATCCGAGAGGATTAACAGATATTGAACACCTATTAAGCATGTGTTGTTTATTTAATTACTATCTATTAATTGATTAATTATTTATTAAGCAGTTAGTGCATTACTTATTGTCACACGAGGTGGGGAGCCAATCCGTAGCTTGGTTTTAACACTCCTTACACCCTGTCTGTATTTGTTGTCTGTATTTTAATACAGAAAACAAATACAAACAACAAATAGTTAAATAGTTGAAGAATACAAAAATAAGGGTTTTTTTTAAGATAAATATATCTTTTTGAACGTGCAGGGCTCAAAGCTGTTTAAATTATTTTTGATCTGAGAGCCTAATAATTTACTGCAAGGTATATTTTTAAATTCTTTGAGCTGGAAAAAAAAGCAAAAAGTTTCAAAGGTGACCTACAGTGTAATACGTCTTTCAAATTTTCGAAGTCGAAAAGCTCAAAAAAATATTTTTGAACTCAAAAAGCTCGAGAACGCAATAATACATAAAATAACAAGAAATTTTAAGAATGGCTTGCAGGGTTAAACATTAATCAGATTTTTTCTTATGTGTTTCGTATTTTTTTTTGATTTTTAAAATTTCTATTTGACAAAAAGAACGTTCCGTTTTTTTCCATATTTCAAATAATTCTTAAAAATACTTAAAACAATAATATACACTACAATGTAGTTAAGCATTTTTTAAATATAAGCTAATGTATCTACGCTTTTCTTCAGTAAAAAAATTTTTATACTCAAAATACAAAAGAATCTGAAACCTATCAATCTAAGACTTTGCAAGCCGTCTATAAAACTCTCCGCTGTTTTCAAGCTAGGAGCGCTTAAAAATATGTTTTTTGACGTGTGTTTGAGGTCTTTAAGCTCAATATGTTCAAAGGTGGTTCTGAACATAAAAAGAGCAATAATATTAAATAACCATATTTTTTTGAACAAGTTTTCGTGTTAAGTCTCATTTTTGTTTCATTTCAGAATTTGATTTTTTTTTACATTTGGAACACTTAAATTTTAAACAAAAAATTTGAAAGGATACCAGAAGTCGATGCAACAACGAATTTGAAAATTACCAGCTTCCGTTAGCAGCTCCTCCCGCGTAGGCAGAATGATTTCCTCTATCTTAGGCATCGACCGATTGCGGTAATTAATCATGATCGCTATCCCTTTCTCGACTCCGATCTCGGTCCTTTTTTTAATGCCAATGAACCCGGGCTCGATTTAAGTAGATTCCAATTCTGATCCCGTTTCCAATCCCGGTTCCGCTTTCTATTCTGTTTTTTTCTTAGTCCGATTCCGGTCACGAACTTGATTATAATTTTGATTTCACGCTCGATCACAATTTTGGTCCCGTGTTCGATTTCGTACCCTCCCAGTTTCGGCTCCTTTTGTTCGATTTGGTTCCTTGTCTCGTTTGCATTTTCGCTTACATTACCGGTCACAGTTCCAATTTGAACATTTGAAGAACTCCACTATTCACCTCCTGGATTCATTCTCAGACCTTCGTTACAAAACGTTATATATAAGACTCATCAAAACAAAACAAATGAGGTAAAACTCGAGGGGCTTATTAGTATTTTCAGAAGAGTTCCACAATCCACCTTTTGGTTTTATCATCAAACCCTCGTTATAAAATGTAATATTCAATTAACACTCAATAAAATAGAAAAAATGGGCCCAAACTAGAAATGGATGAGTTTGTAAGTAATTATTCAGGAGATCCACTATACACTTTCTGGTTTCATCATCAAACGCTCGTTGTAATTTGTAATGTGTGTGTGTGTGTTTGTGTGTGTGTTTTGGTTGGAATATAGTCCTCACAGTTAAAACACAATTCTCGTAAAACGTAAAATTGTCGCATTAGAAGGGCCGGCGAGTCTGGCAGAGGTGGAATAAACAAAATCACCAAATGTGGTTATTGAGGCTAAAACTGTTGGCCGCGATGACCCGATGTGGGAGCGTTTATCGTTCTAGAAGCAGTAGGAGGTTTCACAAGGTGGTTAAGTCTAAAAGACCATATCGGCAGTTCATCACCCCTCCATCTTAGGGAAATTGGGGAGTTAAGACAAGTAAATGTCTGAGGAGAATTCGCGTACAGAATTTCGGCTCGAACCACCTGATTAGTCGGGTGACATCTACTTTCGGCAACCTCGTCATGAGACTGAAAGAGACGTTAAGGAATATATATATAAAAGGTAAAATTATTCATAGGAAAACTTCAGTGCATTGGCGCGCTTGCCTTACGCTACGAAGAATTCCGTTCGATGTACATGATCGAGCTTGAATGGGAAAAGGCGAAGAGAGAGTGAAGAGATTTGAAAAGATGTCCAACTTAAATACTCTGGATCAGGTATTTAAGTTGGAGTCCAAGTTGGACAAAATAGCTGTCGAGATTTTCTCAACGCGATACTTCGGCGTTCTAAAAAAATTAGATACAATACAGAGGACAGTAGAAAATAGATCCGCTCTACGATCAACTAACTACGCAAAGGCGGCGTTCAAGCCAAAGATAAAGGCAGTTGTTGCTTCCAAAGAGATTGGCCCAGAACATCGGATCGGACCGGCAGACACTAATCATTTCCTCCAAAACCAAAAACTACACCGCAAACCAAGAGGTGAACAAGTTATGCGGTGTGGTATAGTCTAGTGTAATGGTTCCCAACCTTATATAGACTACCGCTTCCTTTATAAGAAAACGAAATTCCAACGCTTCCCTTTACATAATAGTTAATTATACCAATTTTATGTCTGTCAATGATCTATTAAAAACCATAAGTTAAAAATTAATTCTCTCTCTCTCTCTCTCTCTATCTATCTTATCGTGCTACTCGTGGTCATGGCTGAGGGTCGTGATTATTAATTATTTAAAAATACTAAAACATGTTATAATAAAAACATTTAATTCAGACAAAGATCATACAAAGTATTACCAACCGAATTATAACTTAACCAATAAATGTAAGACAATACACGAACCTGGAACATCCCGCTCTGGAGCACTGCACAAAGCACTGCACGATTAATCAAAATTAGTAAAAGAATATAATAAATAAACAATATTCAATAGGAAACATAAGTATTAATGAGACGGGTGAGGCTGGTGGTGTTTTAACAATTTGTTAATGTTGGGTTTCGATTTAATTAACATCAGTCGCAAATCACCACGCTCACTGATCTGCAGTTTATTCCTTTTCTTAAAATAATAAATTAGATTTAAATTAGCCACTATACTAAACCCACACTCAGCCAAATATGATGAAGGAAACGCAATTACATATTTCTGTACTATTTCCCATAATCCAGGGCGGAGAGATGATATTGATTTTTAGAGCCAGAACTCTTGGTATAGAAATGGATAATGGATAATTTTGCTTTTAATTTTTCATTAGTTCTGAGTTGAATGAGTTCTTCTTAATCCAGTTAATAAAACAATAACTTTGCCATTTTGCCATTTTGAGCTGAAAGAATAGGACCAATTTGAAAATTTATGTGAGTACTAGATATTTAATATTCCAAAAGTCAGGTCTCTGATTAATCAGAGAAGCTCGCTAAAAATTGCGAAAGCTCGAAAAAAAGCACTTTTTTTGAAATAACTCGTGGTTCAAAATATGATAAAATGTTTAAAATTAAAGTCATAGAAAATTAAATTTCCTACAAAAAAGATCTTTTAACGTTTTTGCACGAATGTAATAGTTTTCGCAAAAACGCGTCTGTGCAAAATGTTATAAAAATGTATTTAATCATTGATATATATATATATATATTTTCTAAATAATCATGCATAGAGCTTCATTATAATTTAAAAAAAATTAAGACGTTTTAAAAGTTTTTATTTCTATTTTTGAATAGTTAAAAACATTTCGAAATAGTTTTTTTCCTATTAAGATGAATATTACAATTTTTTTTCATTCTATTGAATACTGCATCAAAACTCCATTTACATCATACATGTGGTACAATTAACTTACCTCGAATGAAAAGCTATACCATTATTGGGCACCTGACACCAGGTACATTACTGACGCCCAGATAACGGACGTAATTTCTCTGCTTCACATGTTGGCCCCTCAGGCGTAGTTGGGCTGACATGATTAGTTAGTTGCCGGTCAGTAGAGCAGTCGTCCTACCGACATAGACAGCTATCCTCCACTTGTCTAGCCATTCGGGCAGCACGTCAAAACTCGTTGAATCTTCTTGACGACTAGGTTGGCCTCTTGTGACGATGCGAAGTAGGCGCTGTCATTGGCGTACAGCACGAATGCGCCAGCGCCAATCACGTCGTCCTCCCAGTCTTTGGGATGACCTCGTAACGTCGGTATGTCATCTGTGTATGTTGCATATAAGCTGGGGGATAAGCAGCTGCCTTACGGGACTCCTACTCGGATCGGGCGGGGGGCGGATAGTGCCTCGTTGACAGCAACGCAGGAACTGTGTTGGTGGAGGAAAGATGGCGATGACCCTTGTCAGTGCTAGCGGCAGTGGAGAAGGCCATTGTGCCATACTCTATCGAAGGCTTTCTCTATATCCCAGAGCACTGCTACCGTGTACCGTCAATTCTTCTTGGATGCCAAGTAGTACAGTACGTCTATTAGTTGAAGCGTGGTTGAGTGGCCACTACGGAATCCGTATTATTCCTGTAGCGGGGTTAAAAGGGACGTAGTTTAGGCAGTAGGGTATGCTTAAAATTTTTTGCCACGTGTGAAAGGAGAATGATAAATCGAAGTTTCTCCGGTCTGCGTGAATTCTTCTCCGCTTTCGGAATCGTTATAACTTTACCCCTTTACCAGGTTTCGGAGAAGTGAACGATGCGGAGTACACCGTTAAATATTCAGTTCATGGCCATCAACGCCTTCTAGGGAGATGCCTCAACGCCGCCGTCAATGTACTATCTGGTACAGGAGCTTTCTTTTTAGACAGATGTAGCACGATTTTGTGTAGTTCGATTGGGGATAGAAATAGATTTCCCGGAAGGGGGGAGGTAGGGTGGCTATGAATTTACGCACTCTCTCCTCTAGATGAACGTAATGCTCTTGTAGCAATGGAGAGGTGACCGGGGAGTTCGGAGTGAATTATTCTTCTAAATAATCGGCTGTCACCTCTGCTCGAATTTGGGCATTGTAATAACGAACTCCTGCACGGTGGGCAATCGGGCATATAGGTGCTGACACTTTGGTGAACTGGCGGTAGAGCTGGTTAAAGTTCTTCGAGCTTTCACCAGCCCTGTGGATTGTCGCTGTCCATGTCGTACCATGGAAGTCTCCGTTTGCCATGGATATCTCTCTGGCGAGATTGTTAAGTTCCTTCTTAAGTTTGGGACAGCAAGTACGAGCCCACAGTTTGTGTAGTCTGCGTTTCTGTTGTAGTATTACTTTTATGTGCGAAGGCAGGTCCCCGCGAAGCGACGTCGACATAGGAAGGAAGGTCGTAGCCACAGACTGAACCCTCCTTATTTTGTTCACTAGCTGATTGGCGAGTGTGATTCACGTCAGCAGCGGTCGCAAATGAGGATTCCAGGTGCAACGTTTCTAGAGACGCCTTAATTGCTGCCCAGTCTGTACACTGCCTCGCGGTTTGCGATAGTAAATGCCGTGTCCTAATCCTTACAGTTGTGAGGATAGGCTGGTGCTGGGTGTCCATGTTGTACATAACTTCCACATGCATAGGTTAGCCAACCTTATGTACTATGTCGTACTATGTAATATGTTGAGTACATCGACGCGGTGGTGTGGGCCAGTCGGGACGTGCGTTAGAGTATTTGGTCCGACCACCTTGTAGTTCTGGCTCTCGGCGTCCTCCATAAGGAGTCTTTGGGTCCTGAATACGGAGTGTGATCCTTGTATTTGACGTTTAAATCATCCGCTATAAACGTGGGAATTCGGGATAAAATGAATATCTTATACACAGAGTAGGGAGCCCGGGGGTTTGAATACTGCAAACAGACTGATGTATCTCAAGTACAATGATGTTTAGATAGTTTATTTAAAGGTTTTTCAGTGAAATTTTTCGGCATCAAGTTTTGGGCGTTGCAAATTTTGCCTTGTACGCCAGTAAAGTGCGTTAATACGTTGAAGATTTTAAAGACAGTTATTATAAATGCGAACAAGATTAGTAAAATTACAAGGACCTGATTTAATTTAATTAGAATTGAAAAACCATCGGGTAATTAACCCATAATCAGCAGGAAAGATAACGGGTCGACCACTAGGTCAGCGTTGTTATTAATTTTTATCAAACGTAGGTACAATTACTATTTTCAAAAGTCATGTTCAAAGTCATGTCTTATTCTACAAAACCACTGGTGGAAACAAATGTTCATCCAATACATATTTTGGTATCTATCAACTGAAAAGCGAAGCATGAACAGCACAGTAATAACGATGAATGTCTCCTTTTGGAACTTTAAAATAATTAAACACGTTCGTAAAACACTACAAAGAAATAAAACAAAGCGTGAGAAATTTTTAAAAATAATGCAAAAGGGAAACGTACACATCTTTGTAACATCGATTAAAGAACTATTCCTTGACGCTCGAGCGAATATTAAGAGGAAATCGAATGGTTAAGAATGTACACAGAAATGGAGAAAAAAGAAACAAATCATGAAAAGCAAAGATAATTGAAATTATAAGTTGAAGGTATGCTCTCACGTTATATTCATGGGTGGCACCCCCCCCCTTCCTCCCGGATCTAATACCTTACTAAAAGATAAAGAAAACTCCTGTACCAGATGGTACATTGACGGCGGCGTTGAAGCATCTCCCTAGAAGGCGATGGTGGCCATGAACTGGATATTTAACGGTATTCTTCCTCACCGTCCACTTCTCCGAAACCTGGAAAAGTCATCAAATTCTCGTTACAATATGTCATGTTAAAACATCGCCAAAACAAAACTGATGAGTCCAAACTAGATGAGTTGGATAGTAACTTTTTAACAGCCCTAGTGTTAAGGTGGCTTTATCATTAAACCCTTGATATAAAATATATACCTAGATACAATATGTACTGTTAAAAAATTATCAAAACAAACAGATTAACTTATATATGATAAGAGTTCCACTATCCACCTCTTGATTCTTTAGCAAATCCTCGTTACAATAAATAATGGTAAACTTTTCCTGAACATCGCCGAAATGAAAATTTGTCCAAAGTCATACATTGATAAATATTTTACTGAACATATTGAAATAAGGGTTTGATAATGAAACCAAGATTTGCAATGTAAAATTTTTAAAATAGCTCATTGCCTTAACTCGATGACTTTTCCAGTAACTATTCAAGAGTTCAATTATCTAAATTTTGGCTTTATCATCAAGCCCTCCTTACTGCAATACTGAATTCTCGCCAATACAAAACAAATATGCGCAAGCTCGATGAGTATAATTGTAACTTTTCAAAGGTTATACTATCCACTTCCTGATTCAACATTGAACCCTCGTTGCAATATGTACTATAAAATATTTGTCAAAATAAAATTAATGAACGTTAACTTTACTAATAACTATAAAAGAGTTAGATAATTCACTTCCTGGTACATCATCAAATCCTCGTTACAATACAGGTAAATTGAAAAAGCTAGCCAAAACAAAATAAATATGCCTATGCTTGATGAAATCGGTAGTAACCATTGTAATAACTGAATTATATAGGTAGCATGTGAGGCGTCCGGTTTTAGTACTGAGTCTCGCGAACATTGATTTGGTTTGTAAATAAAACTTTAAAATCTAGAGTATCTTATTAAAGTCACTAAAACTAAAGTAGAGAGAAGGTTGATTTATTATCGGGGTGTTGGTAGATGGTAGTAACCGACAAGGATAGGCCGAAGACCACACTTCTAACCTTTTCAGAAATTTTAGAAAAATTCAGTTTTACCCTATGATTTGAAGAAAAGTCAGAGCAATTTTCAGAGAATGATGGATACAGTTTTAGCTAGATTAATAATTAATATTAATATAGAAATTAATTAAATTAATAATTAATACACTTTAGTGTATATATATGTTCTATTAGATTTCATCGAGATGTTTTGCAAGTCACTGGCTTACGATGGTATGAGAGTCCTCGTGTCGATCATGAACTGGCATAACATTCCATTAATGTGTCCGTTTATTATCAAACTCTTCCCGTCGCAAGCTTTTGAGTTTACGATGTTGGGACTTTACGGTCATCAGTCAGCACTCGTCCCACAGTACTGACATTTGCTTGTTTCCCTACTGCTCCGGACGAGTTGCATGTCATGCAGCAAGTCTGTTGGAATCATAGTTTACTTTTATTCGTTTGCACATTCGTCAGTCAACCCGAAGATGACCTAATTCCTCGAATTGATAGCATCGCGGGCGAAATAATCTTTTTATTGTTTTTCTCCTCTGCTGATATTTTCTAGGTTCTCTGCGGGCGATGTTCGTCTGGAACTGTTTTGACTACGAGAACATGAGCCACTGCATCTTTAAGGGTTGTAAGATACTGCAAACGAACTTACACATGAACTTCCATATTCCGGATTGCATAGACTAAAGTCTCTATATTGTTCTCTTTGTCGCACATTGTTTCTATGAGCACGAATTCCGGTGTAGTCAAATGATATGCATTGCGTACCAGATTTTCACATTCGATAGTCTACTGTTGCTAAGATTCATGCAGCGCTGGGCCTTATCTTTCAGCTGAGCATGGTGGGCATTTTTCGGATGACAACTGCCATACCAAGCTTCTAATGTTTCCATTAATCGTTCGTATATACCTATTGTCCTAGTGCTTAGAAAATTGTGCACGTCACTACCAAGGCCTAAGGTTAATTTATGACGAGGTTTTATCGAACAGAGGTACCTTGAATTTCTTAGCCGTAGAACCTTGGGCGGGTACAGTAGCTACTGGTATACTACTCGAAACCTTGCATTCTAATTGATGTACCCTTTCTAAAACTTATACAAACTGCTTGTCGTAGCTTCTAATTTTTACATTATTACTGTCAAGCCGATCACGAACATCGTTGATCATGTGTTTTTATTCAGCTTATATCTACATAAGGAACATCTTCACCTATTCTTGAATTCGAACGTGCTCATCGTGTCGGGGAATTTGTTCTTAAACTTGCACTTGAGCCTACTCTTCCTGTCAGCGGTCCTTTCCTCGAGCCTGTTTCTCAAGTCAACGGACCTGCTCTTCCTATCGGTGAGCCTGCACCCTAATTTCTATTAGCAAGATGCTCAAATTAGGCGTCGGAGCAGCCGAGATTATCAGATGGAACACTGCTCCCGCCACCTCTCCACCTGCTGAGCCGCAGTCAGACTCCGGGTCACTTTTCAGTCCCGTTCACTTTTCGGCATCTCAATCACACTTCTGACATCAAATTTAACTAAATAATTATCGGGGATTATTTGGGACAGATTGAAATTAAATGAAAGGAAACGCATAGAACAGCAGAAAATATATCTTCAAAATACAGAATGACAATAAATCGCTACGGAACCGGTTGGACATTTGTTCCTTATAGGGTTGAATCATCGAGACCAATAACACGTAAACATATCACGTTCGACACAAAATGTTTTGTAATTAGGGTTTGACGATGAAGCTAAGAAATTGATAGTGGAACTTATGAATAGTTATTAGCAAACTCATAGAATTTGGGCCTATATCATGATATAGACCCAAGGCGATAAAAAACTCGTCAAAGCACATGTGCTTTGACGAGTTTTTATATCGCGAGTTTGATGCTGAAGTAGAAAGTAGTTATTAGAATTCTTTAATAGTTACTAACAAACTTATTGTGTTTGGGCTCATTTCTCGTGTTCGAGAAAGTTTCCAGATTACGTATTGTAACGAGTGTTTGATAGTGAATTAGGAAAAGGATAGTGGAACTCTTGAAATATTACTATCAAATGCATCGTGTTTAATTCACTAATTTAATTTAGACCATTATCTTACATTATATCGTGTATCTAGGGTATAATAATTAATCCAGGAAGTGGATAGACGTCAGTCTGAAGTCATCAAGCTTGGGGCTATTTAATTCTCTTTGGTGAATGTACTTACGTTAGATCTTGTAAGCATAGTTTAATGTTGATGGATGAAACAGAAAATGGAGAGTAGAACTCATAAATGGTCACTAGTAAACTCATCGAGTTTGAGCTCTTGTGTTTTGTTTTGGGAAAGTTTTCACATTACGTATTGTAACTTTTGAATTTTTACTATAAAACTCATCGAGTTCGAGTTTATTTTTTTGCTTAGAGGAGTGTCATACATTACATTTTACAACAAAAGTTTGACGATGAAGCCAGGACGTAGATCGAGGAACTCCTAAATAGATACTAGCAAACTCATCGAGTTTATATTCTTTTGCTACGTCTTGACGAGTGTTATCTTTCGCATTTTGTAACGAGGGTTTGATGAGGAAACTAAAAATCGGATAGTAGAACACTTGAAAAGTTTCTAGCAAATTCATAGAATTTCCTTTGCTTTATAGAGACGAGTGTCATACATTTCATTTTGTATGTAGTGTTTGATGATGAAGTCAAGAAGTGGATAATAGAATTAATGATTAGTTACTAGCAAAGCCATTGAGTTTGAACCTGTTAAATTTGCTTTGACGAGTGTTGTATAACATCACATTTTGTAACGAGAATTTGAAGTTGAAGCAGAAAATGGATGGTGAAATTCTTGAATTGTTATTAGCAAACTTATTTATTATACGTATTGTAAATCCTCGTTATTACAATTATTGAGTAAGCTTGTCTAAAACAAAGCAAATGAGTCCTAACCTGATGAGTTTGCTAGTAAAAATATAACCGAAAATAGAATTTTCTAAATAGATTCATTTTGTGGGGTGGTATTATTGAGAGTTTGCTATATCCGGTCCGATACAACAAATAAAATCCTGTTTGTTGTATCGGACGTGATATGTTTACGTCTTGTTGTTCCCGATGATTCGATACATTTTTTGAAGATTAGCCGAAAGATATAAATAACGATGTACGGCGCGGAAGAGAGAGTTTTATGTCTGTGATTGGAGTATTAACAAGTGACATGCGGCCAAGTGATGATTCAATCTTAAAAGAAATAAGCGACCAAACGGTTCCGTGGCGATTTATTGTGACTCGTATTTCTGCTGTTCTATGTGTTTCCTTTTATCTAATCCAAGTCCGCACTTCGTAATAATATATTTATATGCCTGGTTTTCATATAATAAAAATACATTTACAAAATAGTTTTTAAAAAAATATTAAAAATAGTAAGCGTTGACATTTGGATGCAAATATCTCCTAAACGCTTACAGCAATTGATTTAAATAATCAGACTTTTTTTGTACATCAGTTACAATATACAGTACAACAGGTAATTGTATCTGTCTATCGGTGTCTATTGAGATACTGATTTCAAAAATAACAATACTTGTAACTATATTATGTTATCGTAATAATTTGATTGACTTATAAGTAGTCTAATATTTTTCATTTCATTTTATTTAAGAGAACTCTAAAAAATATTTTGATCATTGTTTGTTATTCATAGGCATGTGTTGAGTTAAATTTGAAATTGGTAGGTACATATTTATCTTGCGTGGTAAACACATAGGTCGTACCTAATATTGATGAGCAGACAAAGTGAGTTGATTATTTAGTTGTAGAAGAATGCGCAATTATTTTTAGTGCATATTGATTTGTTTTGGAATAGTAGTTTTTTAATCTGAAGTACACAAACTAATTTGTCTGAATATGGGTAGACCTACTAAACCTGCTGCTCATAGATCGCACCCTTACTGTAAGCCGTTAAAGAGTTTCATTGATCATCATACTCGACTACGACAATTACTTGACCAGAACGATGTTACGGTAGGTGATTTAAATATCCGGATAGCCTATAAAAGATTTGGCCGAGTATTGTTAAATTGCTCCTAAGAATTGAAGAGTCCTGTTACTTTGTCATGGATCCCAAAATCAAAACCTAACCAAACTCTCATCAAACTACCCTTGATGTACATCTTTTCGAATAAAAAAAATCATCAAAATCGGTCCGCTTGATATTGAGTTATTTGTCGCGCACATACTTAATGCAAATTTAAGATTTATGTGATTTTCTCATGGATGCTATTGTTAGAACTGAACCAAATTGAAATGGACTATACGGAAAGCACCAGATTTCAAATCAAAAAAGAATTAGCAAAATTGGTCGACCAAGTCGAAAGTTCGGAGGTAACAAATTTAAAAAAATGCAGTCGAATTGAGGACATCCTCCTTTTTAAATTTTGAAGTTGATTAAAAATGGTAGGCGTTGACATTTGTATGCAAATATCTTCTAAACGCTCATAGTAATTGATTTAAATAATACTTGATTTAATTAATGTACATCGGTTACTTTCTTACACAAATATATGTTGTCTATTCCACAATACTCAGAGTTAAAAAGAAAAAAAAAAAGTCAAAATTTTAAGCTTTTATCTTTTAAGTGGTTAGATAAATCAAAAAGTGCAAAAAGACCTTTATTTTAAAGCATTTAATTATCTAAAAAAGTTAGATAATTTTGTATATAAACAAACTTTTTTTATTATTTCGTTTTAGATTCCAGTAGATGTGATTTTTTCGTATGGTACTGAAGCAAAAATGGAAAACTGTGATAAGAGTTTCTTCCTATTAATATTAAGAGCTCGAGATTGGATGGCATTTTCTAGAGATGCACAGTAACTAATTTTTATAGTATCGCTAGCAAAAAAAAAAGTGATTTTTGATCCAACCTCTTTAGACACACGTGAATGCACGCAGAGAAGTCATAGTCAAGAGTCCTAGAAGTATACAATATTCGCATCGTATATAATATTGTCGCATATATATTGTACTAGCTGTCCCGCCCGCTTTGCTGGGTAATTTTTATTATAAATAATGGCGAAGGATTTACGGAATTCGAAAAATGAGTAGCCTAGAACCATCTACAAATCATCCCGCATCGAATGGTCCCAGTCCCATGTTTATACGTTTAGCAGTTTCTACGTGATTGGCGAACAAAGACAACCTATTTTCATTATATATTTATAGAGTGCATGGAGCACTTCACGAATAAGTAATAAATTATATCTAAAACGCAGCCAGTACCTACCTAAATAGTTTCAATCTAATATTAAACAATTATCGTTTAATTATTTTGGGGTTTCTTAAATAAAATGAAAAATAAATAAAATACAATTTTTCATTTTCATAAAAAGAATCTCCATTAATCACGTGATGTTCGAAAGGGATTGGAGGGGATTCGGAAAAAATCACGGAATATCAATTATTTCTCGCCTGTTGCCAGGCATTGATTTCTCTCTTCGCCCAACGCGCTTTTATACATGATATTTTAAGATATGCTTAAAAACAACCATGTTAAAAACTTGCTAAAAATTATCACGTGATAACGGACGATCCCTAAATACAACGAAGGACGACAACTTGAATGGATCTGCAATGCGTGTTATTCTAATGTATACTTTAGTTTATTTAGTAGGCGCTTAAAAAAAAGGTTTATTTCCCGAAAAGTTTGAATTGCGCGCCTCACAAGCGGAGCGTTGAGGTAGTGCTCAACTCTGGCCTTGCAAAAATCAAATGATTTATTGAATTAAAGGTGTCTCTATTTATTTTTATCGCACTTGTATATAATTTTATAAAATATTTACACGTGAATATCAAGGAAAAACACTAGTTTCAACAATTATGACATTTTTATAAATTATTTTACTTTTGAAATTAATGAAAAAGATGTTTAACAAAATTATTCCGTGGACGGCCGTGTGTCTATATGTATCCATATTCGCGTGGTCACGGTAACTCCAGAAAAACTTAACTGATCTAATCCATTTTTTTCCGAACGCTCTAGTATTATTCTAAACTAAGTCCTTTCGAAGACCACGGTCTAATTTGCTTGCGTGGTATTTTTCCAAGCCCCATAAGTGGAGCGCTGAGGTAGTGCTCTACTCTCATCTTATAAAAATCGAGCAATTTTTTGAACTTAAAATTTTTTCATGTTACTCATAATGTACTTATAGACTTATATAAATGCACGAATGACAAGAAAAACAAAATTTTTGAAGTGAAACTTCTTTATCGGCGTATGGGAGAAATTTTATAGCAATGTAACGTTTTTCTGTTACGCGCCATCTTTATTTCTGGGTAACATTTTTCCATTTCGCGCCATATTTATTCAATGTTATTAATGTCATCGTGGCATAAACATAATTGTTACTAAGGCCACCTGTCACATATACTTTCTGTCAACACCCTAGATCTATTTACAGTTTGTATATATTACATTTTCCTATTATCTAAGTTGAAACCTTTTCAACCGACATACATAAACTATATCTCACATTCTTTCATCGAGTGACTCGATTTTATATGTAGCGTTCGATAATTTTCCTACAATTCTATATGGCCCTTTATAACATCGCATTAATTGAAAAGTTTTACCTATCACCCTTCTAGGTACATATACCATTACCAAGTCTCCTACATGAAACTCTGAACATTTCTATTTCTGAAACTCAGTAGTGACGTGAAAAATAATATTTCAATTAAGTGATTAGCGAAATTTTATTTTATTTAAAAAAAAAATTTATAAAGTTATTGGCAAAAAGAATAAAAGATATTTATTCTAATTCCAGTGGATTTCTAACAGAAGTAAGCAATTAAACCTTTTTTCTAATACACTCAACACGTGGGTGTGATTACGGTATTTATTTTTTTAAGGTTATTTCAGATTTTGTTTTTGATTGTAAATACCAGTGAGTTAAGCCATTAATTACAAAAATATATAATAACGATAACAATAATAGTAATAATTCTATTATAATTAATGAAATGCTATAATCTTAGTAGCAGAAAGGTGAAATAATTGTATTATTTTTGTATCCATGTCTATGATAATACAAGCCTTTTGCATAAACTTTATCTAATTTACCTTTATTCAACCAATTTCTGGGAAGTTGTAAATAGTAAATCATTTTTCGAAAAATGATGTCATAAAGAAGTTTCACTTCTTACGTGTGTACACTATACACACACACTTTTTTTTTCTTCTTAGGATCATGCTAATTAGATTTTATTTAATACATGTTGTTTGGATATTACAAAATATTATACATTCATTTACACAAAGTAACTATTGACATTTTATGAACTTGCTATAAAAAACCTAATTGCCCCATATTATGATTTCTGTAGATTGATATAATTGTATTCCTTATTTACTTCGTTGATTTATTAAGATTAAGACGGATTTTCCTTGTTGTTTTCGCTCCTATTTGTGGGACTGAGAGTGATCAAAATGCCATACCGATACACTCGTGCGCCTTTACAATGGGCAATGTGAAGTTGATTTGAAAAAAGTTTCTAATATGCGCGACGTTGCAAACAGCTTAGAAACTTTTACAGCTTCTTCGAACGCGGTCGTGTATATGGACAGCTGCCGTGGCCCTGGCACTGTTCCTTATATGTTCCTTACACCTGGACATATACGATGTTACAAGAGAACATAGATACGAGTCTTCATCATAAAAAAAACTTCCGTTTCTATACGTTTGGTGTCTAACCGGTTCCACCATGTTTTGCTACTAAATGTCTTGACTTAAGCTAGTTCTGCTACTAGATAGCTACTATTCTATATGTATTCTAATATCTAGTGGAAATAGCAATAGCCATTTGATTCAATCGAAAACTGGGAGGTGCTGAATTATCTTTAACGATGTCACATTTACCGTCATTATATATATTGGCTTGTTTGTATAATAATCCCACTTTGTCAGTCTGAGTATTGAATCAAAGCGTAAAGTAGGGGCAGTCTATTAATTACGTGAGAGATATTCAGGAGGGGCGGGGGGGGATAGAGCCGAATCTTACTAAATCTCGCTTGGGGCGCGGGTGGGGTCTTGGCAAATATCACATAATTTTTTAACAGAAAATGGTGTAAAACTACATGAAAGTTAGTTAAATTAAAGTTGAATGAAAGTAAAAATATGGCACAATATGACACAATTATGTTTATCATATTTGTCCGAACGCCACAGACCAACACAGTAGCTCTTCGATTGTTTAACCGTTATTGATCAGCCGATTAATTTTATCACTGTAATTTAAGATTACAGCTATATTCGCAAATATTATACAATTCTACACTTTTGTACCCAAAGTACAAGTATTGAAAAATCTCACGTGAGATTGGGGAAGGGGAGGGTCAAGAAAATCTTACGAAATTTCACCACCGGTCATAAAATCCTCAAAATGCCTCACGTAATTAATGGACGCCCCCTAATCCAAGGGCACAGGAGTGTGAGACATCTACATCTTCCAAATTGTTTACCACAGCATTTGAAGACATTTTTATGGCCGTATTTTGGAATGGACACGGTATAAATAGTAAATCGAGTATGAGCGACAAATCATCCTCGATTTGCTGACCGCCATAAAAGATAAAAGCGGAATTGCTGAATGAGCATACTTCAAGATCTTAGTAGAGTTTTGAAGAAGTGTGTTTAAATAATAATAAATATGGATGATATGAAAATTCTGTTGAAGACTTATGTTATAACCGGTCTAGTGATTTATAGTTGAGAACGTTATCGCTTGAATTTGTTAACAGATTCGGGATAAACTGTTTAATTAGAGATCAAACTTTGAAAAAAAATAAAAACAGTGGCACTCCAGGAGTGCCGACAGAAGTGAAAATTTGAACAATTACGTGTGTATTTTTTGAATCGTCAAGAAATATTTTATTGTGCAAGAAATACTTTCAAATAAAGTCTTTTTTATTCATTATGGTAAACTACTACTACGAAAATTATAATATAATTTTCATTTAATGTGCTATTGTACGTGAAAATAATGTATATTATTTTACATACAAAAGTGTAATCTATTGTTTAAAACGTAAATTTACAAATATAACACGAAAATTATATGAATACATATCTATGTTATACGTATAAACACAATATATGCTTATATTATATATATAGTTATATTATCAATATATTTCAACCCAAACTCAACTCACGTGTAAAGCACGTGTAAACAGTAAATATACGTATACAGTATATACACATATACTTACATACAGAGGTGTCGATTACGGTAATGGTAACAGTGTCGCGAGTTCAATGGTTTTTTTCCCTTCTCAAAAATGCCTAACACGCCTAAAGCAGTTATATCTTCAAAAATTACAATAAGGATTCAGATTGGCAGGGCAGTGTATGGAAACTTTGAGGTACAGTAACATCTAGCATATTTAATGTAACCGTAGATCCCGTTGGGGACTTATAGGTACATTAGATATGGTCCTATTCACCTATATTACTATGTTCTATTACACATATTATGTTCTAATTATATTCCAATGAGATATGCTTTGGTTCTATTAATCATAAAGTGAATTGGACCATCACGTTTTTCAGTACTTAGTCCTGTTGTCACCGAGGACTGCTTAGAAAAATACAATTGTCCCTTTTAGAAAGTTTATAATTGCGTTACCAATATGGCGAGACAAGTGAAAAAATGCGTTACGTACATAAATAAAAAAAAAATACGTCAGGTGATTTGTGTGGAGGGCGTAGCTCACTTCATAAATAGCTGTTAATCCATTGCTTCATATAGTTTGAGCTCTTGTATTGTGTTTAGGGAAAGTTTTACATTACGTATTGTAACGAACGCTTGATGATTAGGAAAAGGGAAGTGGAACTCTTCAATTTTTACTGTAAAACTCATCGAGTTTGGGTTCATTTTTTTGCTTAGAGGAGCATTATACATTACATTTTACAATAAAAGTTACACGATGAAGCCAGGACTTGGATTGAGGAACTTCTAAATAGATACTAGCAAACTCATTGAGTTTATACTCTTTTGCTACGTGTTGACGAGTGTTATCTTTCGCATTTTGTAACGAGGGTTTGATGATGAAGTTAGAAATCGGACAATAGAACATTTGAAAAGTTTCTAGCAAATTCATCGAATTTACATTCATTTGCTTTGTAGAGACGAGTATCATACATTTCATTTTGTATGTGGTGTTTGAAGATGAAGCCAGGAAATGCATAGATGATTTTTTAACAGACCTAGCAATTTAATCAAGTTTTGACCAATTCCAATAGCTTGGATAAGTGTTACACATTCTATTTTGGATCAAGAGTTTGATATTAAATCAGAAAATGGATAGTGAATCTCTTGATTAGTTACTAGAAAACTCATTATGTTAAGACTCATTTGTTTTGATTTAGGGACGTTTTTACATGGCATGTTTTATCAAGGATTTGATATTGAATCAGGAAATAAATAGTAGGATTTATAAATAATACTCTTTAACTCATCGAGTTTGGGTTACATTGTTTTGTTTGGACGAGTGTCATACATTACATTTTGTATAGAGGATTTGATGATAAAGTCAGGAAGTTAATAGAGAAACTATTGAAGAGATACTAGCAAACTCATCAGGTTTGGATTCATTTGCTTTGTTTTAGAAAAGTTTACACAATACATGTAATAATGAGGGTTTAAAATACATGTAATAATCAGGAAGTAGGTAGTTGAATTATTGAATAGCAGCTAACAAAATTATGGGATATGGATTCATTTCTTTTATTGAGACGAGTATTATGCATTAGGTTTTGTAGCGAGTGTTTAATGATAAAGCCAAGAAAAGGATAGTGGAACTCGTGAACAGTTACTAGCAAAGTCGTTGAATTTGGACATATTTAATTTGCTTTGACAAGTGACACACAATATATTTTGTAAGAAGAGTTTGATGTTGAAACAAAAAATGGGTAATAGGACTCTTGAATAGTCAACTCTTTGTGTTAGTGTTTAATTCTTACTTTGACAAAGCTTTTACTTTACGTGTGTTAACGAGCGTTTAATGGTGAATCAGGAAAAGGTTACAAGTACAACTCTTGACATATTACTTTCATTAAGCTCATCGAGTTAAGGTTCGAGTTATTATAATGTGAGTTTGATGCTGAAGCAGAAAGTGAAGAAGAAATTAAATAGTTCACTGTTGTCTATAACCAGATCTGAATGCAGGAATGTTTTTAATTCAAAAAATATCAATATTAATAATACTTTATAATTTGGTGATTGATTTTTGGAAAACTTTTTTATATCAATAATTGCGGTATTTTATAATAATAATTAAATGAATGGTAATTTGGATTCACAAAGGGTCGCTCAACAACTGAAATCGGTATTGAGTTTATTCAACAGATTTTTGATGCTTTCCCAAGCATCACGAAATTGCTATCTTTTGTGATTTATCCAAGGCTTTTGATTGCGTTCGTCATGACTCATTGATCAGGAAACTATATCTTTATGGTGTCACGCGTCGATCACTTGCACTTCTAGAGTTTCATTTAAGAGGTAGAATTCAAAGAAATTATGTTAATAGTGAGAGGTCGTCGGGACTAAAGTCATTGTGGGTATACCGCAGAGTTCAGAGTTCTTGGACCATTTCAATTCCTAGTTTACATTAATGATCTACCGCATCTTGTTAAAGATGGACATGGGATTGTCCTGCTTGCTGATGGTACTTCTTTACTTTTTAAGATTAATAGGCAACAGATAAGTTTTGAAGAAATAAACAGTACCATCTCTGAAGTAGTTGAGTGGTTTAGTATTAATAATCTTCTTCTCAATGAGAAGAAAACAAAACTTGTTTAATTTTCCTTGATTAGTGTTAAACCGATTAACGGCAACGTAATGGTCAAGAATGACATACTGGATATTGTGGACACGACCCTATGCTTTGGTCTCACTTTAGATGTTAAATTGCGTTGGAATTGCTACATTCTGATTCGTGAAAAGAATTATTTGACTTGCTGATGAAAGCACCGCGCGACTAGTTCGTTTTAGCTTTTTCATAGTCTTATGGAATTTTGTTATGGGGTCACGCAGCCTATGTTGACACAATTTTCGTGCTGCAGAAGCGAACTATTTGTGCTGTTTATGATTTGAGACCATGGCATGTCTCAGAGAAAATTTAAACAAATTTATAGCGTATATGTATTATGATAACTTTAGACATATACAAAACCTGGTATATGTCAAGGGACATTTAGAATCGTATCAAGAAAGAAGCGACATTCATAACATTAACACAAGATATAAGAACGATCTTCCTGCTCATAAAATCTGTTTAAGCAAAGTTAATAAAGCGTTTAAGGGCCAATGTGTGCGCTTTTATAATAAGATCCCAGTTGAAATTCAAAATTTGCCATTTCATGAAACGTTTAATGTTTTGTTAATATAAAGTTACGTGGCAAGGGCCATTATGCTGTGTCTGAATATGTTAATGAAAAAAACTCATGGGATTGAACTGCTCGGCTAACAGGTAGCTTCATGTTATTACTAAGTGTTGTACTAAATTATTAATTATTCAATATTTTGTATCGATGAATAAAAAAGAGCAAACTTTGAGTTTCTTGCCCATTCTTCTCATGGTGAATCGGCATTTGGAATGGGTGGTAATGTTAATGTCGAAAATAATAGTTTATGACGCAAGTGTAATTTCTATTACCTGCGAAATAAAGATATTAAAAAAAATAAAACCACTTTCATTACATATACATACATATATATACATATATATATATATATATATATATATATATATATATATATATATATATATATATATATGTGACCCATCCGTTTCGCTGGAAGTTATGTTTTGTGAAAATAAATAGATAAGGTGGTGGAAGGTGTGAAATTGTGAAGTCAAAAAATAAATAAATTTAAAACATTTATTACCGACTCCGCGACAAATGGTTACGGTTCCATACCGATATGTTCTTGCAAAAAAATCTCTTTTTATTATCTAACGTTTCTTTTCAATACTGGAACTTAACATTTTATATTTTTTGTCATTATATTTATATGTAACTTTCTTACATACAGAATGCTTTTTAATAAATAAAGTCAGAATATACCGAAATGATTCTGCAGCGGTTTCGCTTATAGAGCAGTTATCTACTACTCTGACCAGTTTTCAACGTTTCAAATTCTTTTAACTTTATAAAGTATTGCACCTAAAATGCAGATAGACCTGCAAGAATAATAATGTTGTCCATAAGAGTAATATTTCTAAAATTTGCCGTATTTGTTGCTACTTTTGAACTGATACCAAAAATTTGGACAATGGTTAATTTTGGCGACCAGTCACAAAGCTTCTCATTTGTTTTCAGCAATAATGATTTTTACTAGCTCGAAAGTATGAAAACATCATTTCTCACATTTTTGAGCACAAAAGCTTTCTCTTTTAAAATTATTTTAGATACAAAAAACGTATGAAATATTTTCGCAGAGATATCTTTCGGTCGAAGTCACCGGTTTGAACGTGACTTGAGGCGTACAATACAGTTTTTTGTGCTCTAAAAATGTAGATTTCAAAAGTCGAGTGTTCAAGAAATATAAAAGTATTTAAAAAAAAAAACGAAAATTTTCGACATTTAAAAAAATCTAAAATTATAACGTAACACTTTTTTTTGAAGATGTTTCATCCACCTCTCTCGAAGGTCGTACGATGATTTCGATTTTCATGTAACATGGTTTCTTTAAGAATCGAACCGATAGGATTTTGGAATACATTAATTAAATGGATTATGAATTATATGAAAATGATATTTGTAATATTTTTTAAGATTGTTCAAAATTTAACCTCGGTCAAATGCATTCGATCGCCGTCAGTCAGATTTGAGTATGTCTATCCTTTCAAAAGACTTTTAAGTTTTACATTACACGAACACAAATACTGATATCCCTATGAAAATTATCAGAAAATTTTTCAGTGTTCTCAAAATGTTTTATTCGATGATATCTTTCTCTTTGAAAATAGGACTGAAAACAATACCTTAAATAAACTTACGAAGACCGTTGATATTCTTAGCGGAAAGCTGGAAATCATACCTGTCAAAGAAAATACAATAATTTGGCACCATTAAGCAGATCTGATCAAGGAGTTAGGAAGACGATAAAATAAATCTTCGATAACTACCAGCAAACTTCTTCTCGGGTTCCGTTTCATTTGGTTTGTTTAGACGAACCTAATACATTACACCTGATCACGAGGGTCTGAAATCTGATCGTGGAACCGATAAATGGAACGCAGAACTTTTCAAAAGACGCTAGTAAACCCCTCGAGTTTAAGATAATTTGAATTGTTTTCATATTTCCAGTAAATTATATTTGATCACAAGGGCTGATGATGAAAACCGAAAGTAGGTAGAAAAGCTCTTCAGTAACTACACGGGCATTCCTCGGTATTAGGCTTATTTGATATGTCGTTACCGATCCTTTGACAAATTAATTAACAGCTTCTCAAAGACAAGTTGTCAAAAAGAGCTCTATTTTTGGTTGGTCAATACATATTATGAAATGACAATTTTATTATAAGCGGATAATATATTGAATATAATCATATTTTTGCAGTTAAATGCAATAGGGACGAAATATTATTTTTAAGGGTAGAATGCATAATATAACAAAATATTTTAAGTGTATTATTCTGTACCTTTTCAAGCATTATTGACAAAATAGTGTTTTTTTTTAGTTTATTTAAATTATAACTTATTACTCTCGAGATTTATATATCATTCACTAAATAACATAATGGAGCCGTTAACCGCAGGAAGTTCTGCGCGCGAGACGAAAATAACGTGTCCAGTAATAACCAAAATACGGGGCGAGCGACGCCGAATGCGCGCGTGCGCCGAGAAAGAAATGATACGTTCAACCAGTGACATGGCTAAGGAAGTGTTATCATTGGTTCTTTAATTTTCTGCGACAATGTCCAACGTTAAGTTAGCGATACGCGTG